>JBBPBT010000183.1:9441816-9515305 GCA_037974875.1 Cicer bijugum
AAAAAATAAAATAAAAGAACGGTGTAAATGTGGTTTATGGATTAAACTATATACAAGAGTGAAGGGTAATTGGATAATAAAAAAAAAATTATAATAAACTATTTAATAAATAAAATAATATTTTAAATAATTAATTTTGTGTTTATATTATTTTAGAACATATGTTGTTCCATTTTATGATTAATTTTCTTCGTACGTTTCTTTTCTATGGTGTGCTAATTATATATATATTTCAATAAATGAGTAATCTGACAAATAAATATTATATTTTTCATTTAACATATTTTTATAACAATAATAGTATTTTAGTGTAATATTTTAAAGAATAATATTTTAGACAATTTCTCGTCTACGTGTGCGTTCATAGTTAATGTGATATTTTCTTATGCGTTTGGTTGTATCTATTTTAATTTGGAAGAGTGTACCTATACCAATATTGTCACTGTAACACCCCGTTTTTCAAAGCGAGGGTGTATTCTTTTTTTCAAAAGAGAAGTTAAAATACCACAGAGAAATAAATATGGTAAAACATTTGGATAAATAATTAAGTCATTATAAATTTACAAGCAGCGGAAGAAGTTCTTAAAATATGAATTCAAAATGTTTACATAACGAAAGTGGTACAGTCTTCCAGTTTAAAAATAAAGGCAACCCATAAGAGAGACATCTGTTCCCTCTGTGTCAACCTAGTCTGATCATTTTACAAAACAACTAAACACCTTGAATGATCTCCACGCGCCCCGTGAGATCCTCCTAACGTAGCTCCAATCAAGCATTCCCATCTACATTCCCATCCGTAGGGTATGAACCGGTAGGATCATCCTGGCTCTCATCTGAGGGCAAAGCCCAGATTTCCACAATAGTTGTAAAGGGTCACCAACCGAAATTAACAGTTAACACATAACATTTACTTTTCAATGCACAATTAACCTTTTCAATTTATCATACATCTTAGAAGGATTTTCCACATGCTAAAAGTTCATGTAATGCTTGCCAAATATAAATGAAAACAAAAGAAAGTTCTCAATCCATCAAGTAATACATAACTCACCAAAACATTGATAAATCAATTGAGCAATCAATTATCTAACTCAAAATAAGATTTTCCACTAAGCCAATCGATCGGGGAAATCAATTTCCTGAAAGTTTTTAGTAAAAACTGAACTTTGGGCTTAAATCAATCGATTGGGTAAATCGATTGACTCAATCGATTGGGTAAATCGATTTCCTGACAGGCAGAGCCCCTGTATTGAATCCAATCGATTGGGCAAATCGATTTCGTGAAAGACAGAGCCCCTGTAATGAATCCAATCGATTTGGCAAATCGATTTCTTAAATGGTTTTGAAAAACATATTACAAAATCGATTGGGTAAATCGATTTCGTGAAAGACAGGGACCCTATAACTCATCAAATCGATTGGGTAAATCGATTTCCCTGTGTATTCTTTCAAAAATTCATAAACTAACTCAATCACATTCATACATAATCCCAAATCTTAACACTTAGCACTGATAATGCAATCGCTACAACAACATGAGTTTCGAAATAGTATTGCAATTAAACATGCTATCACCAAATTCTAAAACATAACATTTAACACTTATGACACAATTACTACAACATCAGGAGTTTCGAAATGGTATCGCAATCAAACATGTTATCACCAAATTCCTAAACATAACACTTAACACTTATAACACAATTACTACAACATCATGAGTTTTCGAAATGGTATTGCAATCAAACATACTTACACATAATTTCAAAACCTACCGCTTAACGGTTTCAACGCAATACCCACACAAACAAGATGAACCAACAAATCACATGGCATCACTTTGACTCGACAAACCCAATACAGACAAGATGAACCAAAAAATCACATGGCATCACCTTGACTCGACAATCCCAACACAAACAAAATGAACCAACAAATCACATGGCATCACTTTGACTTGACAATCCCAACGCAGACAAAATGAACCAACAAATCACATGGCATCACCTCGGCACGACAATCTCAACACAGACAAGATGAACCAACAAATCACATGGAATCACCTTGACTCGACAATCCCAACGCATACAAGATGAACCAACAAATCACATGGCATCACCTTGGCGCAACAATCTCAACACAGACAAGATGAACCAACAAATCACATGGCATCACCTTGACTCGACAATTCATTTCTCCACAAAATCATTTTTACGACAACATTAAGATAACACAGATATTAAGAGATTCCTCATTCTTAATACTCATTTAACTTAATGATTTTCACAAACAAACACACATTAAGCAAATATAAATATTAAGAGATTCCCCATTCTTAATACTCTTTTAACTCCAACGATTTTCAAAACAAACATTAAGTAAACAAGACATTAAGAGATTCCCCATTCTTAATTCTCATTTAACTTAAATGATTTTCCAAAACAAACACACATTAAGTAAATAAGACATTAAGAGATTCTCCATTCTTAATACTCGTTTAACTTAATGGTTTTCAAATTCCACACAAAACAAACCCAAACATACTTTCACATTCAATCCATAATTCACACCAAATCATTTTTCCATACAAACCCCACAAAGCACATCTCAAATTCTATAATTATCAATTATGAACACGTCGAATACGACGACACAAATCAACACAATCCATCACTCAAACACAACAATTTCATTTACTCAAAATCATACATAAATGAGTTTAAAATTCATTTTCCACGAAACATTACTTTAACCCTAACCAAATTCTTTTCCACACAACCACAGATAAGTCCCTAAATGCAAACTAAAAGTTTGGAAGGAGCCCTTACCTTCACTTTAGCTTTTACGTTCGATTACGGTACTATGAGCAAATCCGGTAAAATCTCCGCTCGCAACGCCGCTTCCAAAGTTGGTCCACTAGCACCGTAGCACAGAGGTGAGCAACCTTCCCTTCTATCACTTCTTGAAAGGAGGCTTAGATCTAGATGAAACGGGGAGATTTGAGTTTGAATCCCTAATACCGTTTTTCTCCGTTTTCGAATCAAAGAGGAAGAGTGAAGTTGAGAAATCCTTGTCCTATAACCCACTATCAATTTCGAACTCTAAGGAAAGAAAAGGAAGCAAAAACGAGCAACAATGGAGGAAGGGAGAAATTTGTTCACGCGAGGCAGTGAGGAAGACGATGGAATTTCTGTTTTTCTCTCCTTCTCTTTTCCTTTCTCTCTTTTTCTTTCCTTTCTACTTCTCTTCTCCTTATTTCTTTCTTTTCCTTTTCTATATATATATATATATATATATTAATAATAATTAACAAATATCTCCAACTTTATAGATATTTATTAAATTACTCTTTTACCCAAAACGCATAAAACTATTCGTAAAAGATTCACCGCAGTTAATTAAGTTATTTATTGACGAGTAATTTTAATCAGGCATCAAAATATCTTTTTGATCATATAAACTCCAAAATATTAATAACTTGGCTAAAAAGCTTCTGAGTTCAATACCAAAATCCCTTAAAATACATAAGGTATAATTTAAAATTATGGGTCTTATAACCCACTATCAAATTTCGAACTCTAAGGAAAGAAAAGGAAGCAAAAACGAGCAACAATGGAGGAAGGGAGAAATTTGTTCACGCGAGGCAGTGAGGAAGACGATGGAATTTCTGTTTTTCTCTCCTTCTCTTTTCCTTTCTCTCTTTTTCTTTCCTTTCTACTTCTCTTCTCCTTATTTCTTTCTTTTCCTTTTCTCTATATATATATATTAATAATAATTAACAAATATCTCCAACTTTATAGATATTTATTAAATTACTCTTTTACCCAAAACGCATAAAACTATTCGTAAAAGATTCACCGCAGTTAATTAACTTATTTATCGACGAGTAATTTTAATCAGGCATCAAAATATCTTTTTGATCATATAAACTCCAAAATATTAATAACTTGGCTAAAAAGCTTCTGAGTTCAATACCAAAATCCCTTAAAATACATAAGGTATAATTTAAAATTATGGGTCTTACAGTCACCTTGACATTTTATTTGATGGGTCCTTATACCACTTTTTGATGTGTAAATACTTTGGATTCGTATTTCAAAAACTATTCCGCTACTTGTAAATTATGTTGACTTATTTGTCGCTGTGTTACGACTTATATATTTATCCAAAAGAATTTCCTTATTTATTTCTTTGATATAATGAATTGTTTTGAAAAAAAAATGCACTCGCGCTGTTAAAAATCGGGGTGTTACACCTGACACATCTCTAGTCAGGTGTGTCCAACTACATTCTCATCTATTGGGTACTAACTGGTGGGAAGATCCTGGTTCTCATTTGAGGGCAAAACCCAGATTTCCATAATAGTTGTAAAGGGTCACCAACCGAAATTAACAATTAACACATAACATTTACGTTTTTAAATGCACAAAATAACCTTTCAACTTAGCATGCACCTTGAAAGGGTTTCCATATGTTAGACATGCATAAACAAAGTTGAAAAACAATGTTTTTAACAAAACTGCACTGCTGTATTCCAATACAGCATCTCTGTATTCGAATAAAAGGTTGTTTCATAAGCCAGCAACAAAAACAGCATGTCTATATTCAAATACAACCTTTTGTATTTGACTACACATAAGACAGCCGCAAAAATAGCATGTCTGTATTCGAATACAACCTTCTATATTCGACTACACATAAGTCAACAGTAGAAAATGGATGTCTCTATTCGAATAGAACCTTCTGTATTCGAATACACATAAGAAAACAATAGAAAAATAGCAAAATTTAGCTTTTAAAAGGGTTTTGTAATCCATCAACACTTACACACAAATCTAAACAATAACACTTAGCAATTATAGCACAATCACCATGACAACTTGAGTTTCGAAAACATTTTACAGTCAATCACACTTACACACAAATCCAAAACATTCACACTTAGCAATTATAGCACAATCACCATGAGAACTTGAATTTCGAAAAGGTTTTGCAATCAATCACACTTACACACAAATCCAAAACATTCACACTTAGAAATTATAGCACAACCTCAATAACCACTTGAGTTCAAACACTCAATCATAATCTTGAATCAAATGTGACTCGCGTGCCAAGCACCCTAATGCAATGTGTATATGCCAAAATGCATGGACTCGAAATTCCAAACCAAAACCCTCCTCGAAGGGTCGTAAATCATAATTGTACCGCCTATCATAGGCCGAAGTACTAAATTACCGAGGTGCTACCTATCATGGGTCAGCATGATTTACTGAAAACGTAAATCGTAAATGTACCGCCTATCACAGGCCAAAGTACTATTTACCGAGGTGCCACCTATCACGGGTCAACAAGATTTACCAAAAATGTGCAGTCTATCGCAGACCTTACACGACACGACAATCCTTGCAAGGATAAGATGAACCAACAAATCACATGGAATCATCTCGTGGCCCATCCGGTCACCGCTATCACCATGGCCTATCCGATCGCCATGTACTATGAAATGCATGATCATACTTTCACTTTATCCACGACAATCATTAAGTAAATGCATATATTAAAAGATTCCCCATTTTTAGTACTCATATAACTCTAACGATTTTCACAACAAGCATTAAGTAAACGCAGAGCATACTCAGACATATTCTCAAATTCAATCTATAATTCACACCAAATCACATCAATTCATTTTTCCACAAAATCCACACAAACACACCTCAAAATTTATAATATTAATTATGAATACGTCAAACATGACAAACACAAATCAGCACAACCGACCACTCAAACACATCAAATTTCATTTCCTCAAAACCACACATAAATGAGTTAAATTCATTTTCCACAAAACCCAATTCTAAAATTTCACCCATAAAAGCACTAAATTCATTTTCCCCAAATCTACACTTCAATCCTAAAAAATTTCTTTTCCAAAGTTAGTTAACTAGCACCGTTGCGTGTTTCCCGTCTATCACTTCTCGAAACGAAGCTCAATTGTCGAAGAAAAGTGGAGGTTTGGGATTGACATTTTGAAAACCCCTAATACCGTTTTTCTTCGTTTTCGAATCAAAGAAGAAGAAGGAAGCTGGAAATTTGTTATTTCTCACCCACTAAGCCTTAGTGTTAGGAAATTATTCTCCGACAAATAATTTCCAAAAATATATTTTTTGCATTTAACTCACTAAATACCAAAAACTGGGCTAAAAGCCTAAGAAATTCAACACAAAATACCCTAAAATTGTATAATTTAGGATTTAAAAATAAAGGGTCTTAAAGGGTTGAATTTGGTGTTAGGAAATTTTCTTGTTTTCAGCGATTTGGTAGTTTAATTTTCTAATTTAATATAGTGACTAATAATAAGTTAGTACAGTAAATGAATGAACACAATAGAATTATCCTGGTTCCATAACCAAGGGTACATCCAGTCCTTTTGCACCCCCCACAAGAGAATGATCCACTTATTTTTAGAAAATGTACAACTCCTACCCTGAGATTTCTGCTACAAAAGTCTAACAATACTTCTAAGATAGCACACCACTATCTTAAATTAAGCTACTTTAAGAAAGTACTACTTTCTTTGACAAGTGATACAATATGATTTTGAATAAGGATAAAGTACTTTTTAAAAAACAAAATTTTGTTCAAAGTTATTCAATTCAAGGATTGTGTGTTGTTTGATCTAAAGTTATGGTGTATTTATACTCCATAAACATCTATTCAGTTTCATGGCCAATGATCCAAGAGGTTTGATGAACAAATACAATGATCTGGAGCCGTTTCAGATATGAAAAATTGTATTGCTTCTAGTTGTATTTGAATATAGGATGTGTGTATTCGAATACACCTCTTTGTAACATTCAAATTTATTCAAAATTTGCACCTTGTATTTGAATACACCTTTCATGTAGTCGAATACAGATACATGAAATTTGCCACTGACTTACTTTGTATTCGACTACAGAAGGTCGTAGTCGAATACAAATGCAATGTTTTTTGCTACTGACTTGCTTTGTATTCGACTATAGATGCTCGTAGTCGAATACAAATGTGAGGCTTTTGCTTCTGATTTGCTGTGTATTCGACTATAGCATGCTATATTCGAATACACTTTTGTATTTTGTCAAAAATATTAGTTTTAAGACTTTGTTAATGTAATTTTGACTTTTGAAAATACTTTATATGCATATGTAAATATGAATGGTTCTCATGTATTTGAGGTATTGGTTATATCATTTACATTTATATTTTAAACATCTAATATGTTTGGATTTAAAGCTTATTAATGAAGATATTTGAACTTCTTTTTGAGCTTGTTGCTTTGGTCATAATTGTTGATCTTTGTTTTCATCAAAAACATGTAGTTTACAAAACCCAGCCACAAATTAAACACGCACATCTTACCCATGATTTTTTTTTTCATTCTTCCTCATTTAACCTTCAACGTTTAGTGAAAACGTGAATCATGAATCAAATGCAGCTTTCAGCCTTCATTGCGGTGACGACTTGGTCTGACGCAACATTTTTCTACTTCAACATCGAGGACGAGTTTTCATTGTCTTCCTCTTTCATCTATCAAAGAGCATTTCTGTCAAGAAGTGTCAATTTATATCACTATCAAAAAAGTATTTGTTGCTTTCGCCAGTAATCTTCTAATAATTCTTGTTTGTTACTCAACAATCTAAAATCATTTCATTGTTAATTATTCTTTTTATTAATCTTTAACTGATAGAGAAATTCGAAGGAGAAATTGCTACAAAAGTGATGGTGAAATTTGAGAAGTGATGATGCCTAAAAAACTATGAAAGTGATGGAGAAATCTGAGTAGTAGTAATTACCCCAATTTTCGATCATCCTTTAAAACTGCATGCTATGTTTTTGTGATATTGTCTTTGTTAATAATAAGTCTAATGCTATAATTTTTTAAACACATTTGTCAACTTGAGTTTGTGATTTGTGTTTGTTGTTGCTTAATGTGTTCATACTCTTATGTTTGCAATAATGGAGTTATTTTATGTAGTTATATTGTTTTACTGGTAGCTATTTTATTTACATTTAGTTGGAAATATAATAAGTTAGACTACAAACAATTATACAAGAATCATAATTCAGACAAGAATCATAAAACACCAAATTAGTATTACAATTTTGATTTGTGTAGAGAGAAAACCTTCTATTCTAACAATTTATGTTAACCATGATATGTTAGTTAGATTTCAAGGACTATAATTCTATAGGTGTAAGTGCATCCCAAATAGACTTTGTTATGGAAAGAAGTTGGATATCAACTGTGTTGGTGCCGGTTCTCAGATTTTTATATGCTTGAACTCTTCTGAGCTATGTACTTATATTCTGTGTGAATTGGTGACCAATGAATGGGTTGAATTGCCAAAATGTTGCATCAACGGGGAAGTCGTAGAGTTTGTGTCGTCCGTGCCCTCCAACATCCCAAACTGTAAAATCAACATTTTTATATTGAACTTTCTCCACATTGAACCCTGGAAAAGAAAATAATTTTGTAAGCCTACAGAAACAACATATAGACCTACATTGTCAAAGAAACCATTAATGAAATTAATTTAGAAAGTTTCAACAAAGTGGTGGGATAAGCTATTCTCTATAACATGAGAAATCCTTACCACATTTTCAATAATTTATTTTACAAAACTCAAATACAATTTCATGTGAAACTGTAAAAAGCAAACAATTAGGCCCAAATACTTGACAACACTAAATACATTAAATTAGAGATTTAACAACTATCATTAACTAACTACTAACATGTCCAACTTTAGATCTTGCAAAAAACGATTGTGAGAAAAAACAGCTTGATCATTAAAAGCTTCACCGATTTAAATGCATGGAATATGCAACAAAAGTAAATTATACTAGTAAGAGCAGGATTTGAAATTTAAAAATCTAACGATGGAATTTTTATGTGTCGATTGAAGATCAAAACTACAATTGGAGACAAGAACAAAAGCAATTCAGATTCATCGGTTAAAAACCAAAACATAATGAAAGAGGATACAACATTTTATTACTTTTATGTATAAAAATGCATAAATGAATAATGATGCTCAATACTTATTGTCTGAACACCTCCTTGAGGCGCCTTTTCATTGGTCTTGTAGGTTTAAACTAATTGTACTAAGGAGTCTTAGTAACTCTAGACCAGATCCTCTCATCTGGTGCTCCACAAAGCTCAAAAATCTTATTTAATTGCTCTAGCTACAATGGTTACAAATAAAACATGCATTACCCTCAAGTTGTATTAAAAAGAAAATTACCATATGCGCACTGTGTAAGCCTTGCATTGTAAAAGCAAATACATAATATATGTGATAACATAAATAACTCAATTTAAAATAAAAAATATTGAATAGGTTAAATCTAGCAATCATGCTAAACATTGTTAAAAAATGGTATCACTATCTCCCAACATAGAAATATCACATGACAAGGATGCAATGAACTATGAATAATAATTACAATTAATTACAAAGAATATAAAAAAAAGACCCACCAAATGTAGGAATAAAAGATAAAACTTTTCCAAGTTGAAGCTTGTAGAGTATAGTTGTTTTACCAACATTTTCAAGACCAAGCATTACAACCTGTGAGAACCAGATCAATCAAATAAAGTAAGCAAGTAAAAAAAAATTGAAAGAAATTAGTTGATAGCTGATAGATATACTCGTATCTCAGGGTTGACTGTGAAATTTCTTAAGCAAAGTTATTTCTTCTAAACACCCAATTTGGTGAGGATCTCATTACTGTTACACTCAAATTTATATAGTCTTACTCTTATTCACTCAAGCTATTGTACATAGTTCATTATTTTGATAAAATTATATATGAGATATGAAATCTATGTCAAATTCTTTTGACATAGATGTTTCAAAGCATTGTCAAATTAACTTTTTATGTAAAAATATGATTCTTAAAATGTGAGTAAGATCATTCTATCATTGTACATTTTTTTAGAAGTAGTTATGGATCGCAGTTAGATGAATGTTAATCATTTAAGTGATGAGTATCAAAAGGGAGTTGAGGAGTTTTTACAATTTGCTTTAAAAATACTTCCTGAAAGTAAATGAAGGTTTTATTGTCCTTGTGTTATTTGTTTGAATGAAAATACATTACATTTTGAGGAAATACGTTGTCATCTTATTTGTTCTGGGATTGACCTGAATTATATCAAATGGATATGGCATGGTGATTCGTTAAACATGTCAAATACCTCAAAAAGAGAGGAAGTTAATGTAGATATGAACGATCAACTAGAGGACATGATACGTGATGTTGGACAAGAGTCCTTTAATCGTGCACATGTATATGATAATTTGTACAGTGACAAAAAAGAAACTTTGTATCCAGATGCACTAACTTCACACGGTTGTCTGTAGTATTGAGACTGTTCAACTTGAATGCGAGAAATGGATGGACAAATAAAAGCTTCACTAAATTACTTAAATTGTTGAAAGAAATGCTCCCAAAAGGTAACACATTGCCGAATCGTAACTATGAGGCAAAGAAGTTATTGTGTCCAATGGGCACGGAGTATAGGAAAATAGATGCATGCCCTAATGACTGTTTATTGTATATAAATGAGTTTCAAGAGTTGACTAAGTGTCCTAAGTGTAACACCCCGATTTTCAAAGCAGGGGTGTATTTTTTTTCAAAAGAAATTAAAATAAAACAAAGAAACAAATAAGGAAATACCTTCGAATAATTACTTAAATCATTATAATTTACAAGCAGCAGAAAAGTTTCTTGAAATATAAATCCAAAGTATTTACACATCAAAAGTGATACATAGAATCCATTAACATAATATGTCATGTTGACAATATTAGCAAAGATACAATTTTCCAATTTAAAATAACCACAATCCAAAATAAAGACATTTGTTCCCTCTATGTCAACCTAATCTGATCATTCTACCAAAAAACTATACACCCCGAGTGATCTCCACGCGCCCCGTAAGATCCTCCTAACATAGCTCCAGTCAAGCATTCCCATCTACATTCCCATCGGTAGGGTACGAACCGGTAGGATTGTCCTGGCTCTCATCTGAGGGCAAAACCCAGATTTCCACAATAGTTGTAAAGGGTCACCAACCGAAATTAACAGTTAACACATAACATTTAACTTTTTAAATGCACAAATAACCTTTTCAACTTAGCATGCATCTAAAAAGGGTTTTCCATATGCTAAAAGTTCATATAATGCTTACCAAATGAAAATGAAATCAAAATAAAGTTCTCAATCCATCAAGTAATACATAACTGACCAAAACATTGATAAATCAATTGAGCAATCGATTATCTAACTCAAAATAAGAATTTCTACTGAGCCAATCGATTTCCAAATCGATTTCCTGAAGGTTTTTAGTGAAATTTGAACTCTGGGCTTAATTCAATCGATTGGGAAATCAATTGAATGAATAACTGAGCCCCTGTGTTAATGTCAATCGATTTCCAAATCGATTTTGTCAGTTTTGCTGAGTTCCTGTATGGCCAAATCGATTTCCAAATCAATTTCTTAAATGGTTTTGAAAAACAGATTACAAAATCGATTGGCAAATCGATTTTTGTCAAATTAGAGAAGTCCCTGTAACTCATCAAATCAATTGGGAAATCGATTTCCCTGCATATGCTTCCAAAAATACATAAACTAACTCAATCACATTCATACACAACTCCAAATCTTAACACTTAGCAATTCCCACACATTCACCACGACATTATGAGCTTTGAAGTCGTTTTGCAATCAAACATGCTATCACACAATTCCAAAACATAACTCTTAGTAAAATCAACACAATCACAATGACATCTCAAGTTCAAACACTCAATCATAAACTTGAATCAAACACACTTACACACAATCTGTTCCAAAACATAGCACTTAGTAATATCATCACAATCATAAATTTGAATCATACACACTTACACATAATTTCAAAACATAACACTTAGCAAAATCAACACTATCATAAATTTGAATCAAACACGACTCGTGTGCCAAGCACCCTAATGCAATGCGTATATGCCAAAATGCATGGACTCGGAATTCCAAACCAAAACCCTCCTCGAAGGGTCGTAAATCATAATTGTACTGCCTATCGCAGGCCAAAGTACCAATTACCGAGGTGCCACCTATCACAGGTCTGCACGATTTACTAAAAAGCGTAAACCATAAACGTATTGCCTATCACGGGGCCGTACCGTTTACTAAGGTGCCACCTATCACGGGTCTGCACGGTTTACTTAAAAGAACGTAAATTGTAAATGTACCGCCTATCACAGGCCAAAGTACTCTTTACCAAGGTGCCACCTATCACGGGTCTGCACAATTTACAAAAGACTGTAAATCGTAAATGTACCGTCTATCACGAGCCAAAGTACTATTTACCAAGGTGCGACCTATCACGGGTCTGCACAATTTACAAAAACGTAAATCATAAATGTACCGCCTATCGCAGGCCAAAGAACTATTTATCAAGGTGCCACCTATCACGGGTCTGCACGATTTACAAAAAGCATGAAAATGCATGAGCATATACTGACTCCATCCACAACAATCGTTAAGCAAATGCAGATATTAAAAGATTCCCCATTTTTAATACTCATTTCACTTAAATGATTTTCATTCAATGGCCAAAAAGACTTTTGCGGCTTGTTTCTGATAAGGTATTAATTACATATGTCTTTTTCTATTTACACTTGAAATATTTTAAATGACTAATAATTTATCTTTAATTATTTAGGAGGTTGACATATTTATGAAAGTTGACGTTCCACTCAAAAAATATGAATCTCAACTAGATTGTATTCAACAATTGTTGTTAAAGTCGATGAGTATATCATTGTCTAAAGAGCTAAAATTGGAACATGAGATAAATGGAGTGTTTGTTTTTGGACAAAACGATATAGTGGAGTTGCGTATGGGTAATCGAGAGTTGTGCATCACTATTATACAAATATGATTGACATAAGTACCTTTAATTTGTAAAATTAGTCAAACAATTAATTTCATTTATAACAAATAGTTATTTTTATTTATTTATTTTAATATCTTAGATATATATATCAAATAGTATTGACTTGGGCAAGAGTGGCGTGTATGGATTCATTGATTCATGTTTCACTCAGAGTGAATATGATTCTATCGGGGCTCAAAAATACATACAAAATAAGTTGCAGCATGATCAAAAAGTGTGTTATCTATTATCTTATCTCAACACGTAAGTAAAATTTTATTATAATTTATCCATTATAAGTTTATTACATAAATGTACTTATCACTTTTAACTTTTTGCATAATGTAGTTGCCATTGGAAATTGCTCTTTATTTGTCCTAGGAAGAATACTATAGTCTTCCTATGTTCATTGGGATGGAAATTAAATAAAAATATCATGCACATCGTCAATTTGTAAGTGTTTATTGTATTTCCGATATACGTATTTCAAATGCACATTTAGATAATTTTAGAAATGACTCTGCTGGCAAACCTACCTAATTAAACATTGTTGTGTTGGCACAAAATGGAAATGCTAAGGCACATGCAAATGCACAAAATTTCATGATTTATTATATTATTAAACATATAAGAACATATTTTTTAAGATTTCTTTCAGGATGAAAAAACTTCAATGTCAAGTAATGGAAATCCTTTGTCTTGGATCCCCTACATTCCATATTCTGTCGATTCCAAGGTGTCAAACCTTAGCATTACCAATACAATAATGGTTATTAACTTTGGACTATCTTTATGGATAAGGTAACCTTTTGTACAAAGCGATATAGCAAAACATTCTCCATAAGTAGCAATATACCTTACTCCACAAAAACTTAATTTTTGCATTACATTATTATATTGTATCCTTATATTTGTCCATTTCTTGAGACAGAAAACATATATACATGATTATATATCTTCAATATTCATGTCAAGATCTAGAAAATAAAAAATTAGGAAGTGTTTTGTAAGAGCATTGGTCAAAGTCGTTTCTTCTATTGTTCATGCTATTGTCCTTGTTATTATCAAGGAATGAGAAGGAAATAAAAAATGTGTTTAAATACAAGCAATCATTATATAGTGGTTAATAACATATATAACCTCTGAAATATTCTATTTCATTTTCACTCTAATAACCCTTTTCCTATTATACCTTTTCTGGCAAACTTTGATGTACTTGTTACCTTAATATCATGGACTGTACTTTTGAAATTACCATGCTTAATGACATTACCTCTGTGACTAGGATGTCTACTACTATGATGTCCTTTATTTTTATTTCTAAGATCTCTACTAATTTCAACTTGAGCATGACCTCTCCTAGAATTCAAAGACATTCTTAAGTGTGAGCCTTTAAAGTCTCTCCTTCGACGCGAAAAACAATCTGCTAAATTCTGCAGTAGGTTGAAAATGATATGAAAGGCTTTCATCAATGTATTCTTCTCCAATTGTAGCGTAGAAGTTATGATTCATTCCCATTCTGACCTTTCTTCTTCTCCTCCTCTTGACATTGTGTAGTTTAACACATAAGAAAGTGCATGAATACTCGCAAAAGTGAAAACAACAAGAAAAACATGCCCATATCATTTTGCAAGCAGAATGACAAAGACACCCACATATGCCCAATTTATGCAGCAGATACAAGAACAACAAAACTGAAACAAAACAGAATACACACATACCCAATTTGAGAAATGTTAAAACAAAATTGAACTATGTTTATATAAACAAAAAAGATGTTCCAATGTGATGTTGAAACATATTGTGATGAAATAATACAGAAATTTTCAATACAACAAAAGAGACCCCAAGTTGGTCCACATACAGAGCTGAAAACAATGTACCAATTAGCATTTGCATGTGGTTTATCTGCTACAATAATTTAATAATATAAATGCACAAAGGTAGTGAACAATATAATAATATAATTCATCTCTATGTGGTTTAATTGATAAATTTTACTTTTATTTGTTGACCAGTGTTTTAGAATGTCTAATAGGAAATTTATGGTTGAGAAAATCTTGTCAAAACCATTTCTCAATTTGTAAGTGTCTAGTACAATTTTAATGAATATTTTATTTTTGTCTTGCGAAAATTAAGAAAGAATAAGCCTACATGGAGCATTCCCACTTTAAGTTGTTAAGGTAGTGAACAATATAATAATATAATTCATCTCTATGTGGTTTAATTGATAAATTTTACTTTTATTTGTTGACCAGTGTTTTAGAATGTCTAATAGGAAATTTATTGTTGAGAAAATCTTGTGAAAACCATTTCTCAATTTGTAAGTGTCTAGTACAATTTTAATGAATATTTTATTTTTGTCTTGCGAAAATTAAGAAAGAATAAGCCCACATGGAGCATTCCCACCGTAAGTTGTTAAGATTAGATATATAGAATTTCAATTATAACTTATATGACTCTATCTATGTAATATTTACTCACTATAATTTACATATAATATTCAATTTTAGTGCCAAAGACAACCTAAAGGTTATGAGTGTGGTTACTACATTATGATACATATGTTGAACATTATATCTAGTGATCTTGTTGATTCATGGATGCGGGTATATGATCTTTTTTTTCAAAGTTAGGATTAATTAACTACTTATGATTTTTATGGTCACATGATTTAGATAATTTTGTTATTTCAATGTTTATAATTAAGATATTTGGAGATTCAAAACCATTCGAAGATGAAGAAATGATGAATGTCCGACAAGTTGTGCAAAGTTGATTCTTGAACTAATAGAAAATGTTTGAAGAAATTGTATCATTTTAGTATCTTTAGACTGTTAATAGAAGATAAAGTTTTTTTTTTAACAAGTAGTGAACATTATGTAGCTATAATATGATAACTTTGATTTTGTAAAAAAATTATGACTCATTGTCATTGATTTTTAAATGTAAAGTTTCGTATGAAGTTTTGTGTTTTATGGTTGAATGAGCAATTCTAGCTAATAGGCTAATATGTGAAATTATGAGGATGCATATGTAAGGAGTTAAAGTTATGAAGAAGAAAAAAATAAAAAGTTAATTATTTAAATCGATTGGCTCATCGATAAAATAAACAATTTTGAATATGACTTATTATATTGGTTCAAATTTAACCGATATAATAAATTAATTTTGAATTTAACTTGTTATATTGGTTCAAATTTAATCGATCTAATAAATTAGTTTTGAATTTAATTTGTTATATTGGTTAAAATTAAACCGATCTTATAAATCATTTTTGAATTTGACTTGTTATATTGGTTCATATTCAACCGATCTAATAAATCATTTTTGAATGTGACTTGTTACATCTATCATTTTAGTTGATTTAATAATGAACTATTTATTACAACGCTTGATGTTAGATCGGATAAGAAATCGATCTAACAAGTACATAGAAATCGATCTAACAAGGTTGAATTGCACTAGTGAGGTGATCCAACCTTATATAAGGAGCACTAGAACAACCATGAACTACCTCCATTCCGTTTTCCTTTGCCTAGAGTGGTACAAGAATATAAGAAGAAGACGAAGAGGCAAGCTAGGTTGTTAATGTAGGGGTTGAAGAAGAAGAAGAAAAACACGCAAAGGATGATGAAGCTAGCCTCTCTCCTAGGAAGAAAAAAAAGGTAACTCCATCTATTAAGTTTTTTTGTACTTCTGAAACCTTGGTACTTACTAACCCAAACCAACCATTTTCTTTAACTTTAACTGCAACCTCCTATGTACCTGAAAGCATCTGCTGAACCTTCACCTAAATTTGTACAGTCAAACCAGGAAGCCACAACCTCAATCAATGTATCATCTGACTTAGATACCTCTGAGGATTCATTTTTAATTGCCCTGGAGGAGAACTTGTTTAAATCTATAGCTACAAAAGAAACTTGTATCCTCTAAACACTGAATTTCCAATCTCACCTAAAAAAAAACAACCTCCACAACATCAACTTCTCAAAATAACCTTCCCCAAACACCTACCAAAACCAACTCTCAAATCTCACCCATTTTTCCACTTGTGTAGAGTCTTTTATAATAGTTTAAAGGCTCAGCGCTGCATCCTATAAGCAAAAGAATTAACAAATATAAAAAATGCACAATGACTTTGATCATGGCACTCTTCTCTGGTGAATCGAACTGATCAAACTCACTATGATAATTTTGCACATGATTATTCTTGCGGGTTTTTTATTTTAATAACCCAATTTAAAAAAAAAATTATCAATATACTCCTTTTTGAAAATTATATACCAAACTGCCCCTTTTTTAACTTAGTTAGAAGTCGTCATTTGCAAAGATGACTTCTTTAAGGAATCCCGGGTTTGCAATGGCAACTACCTTAAGGATTTTATTTTTTATTCTTTGAAAAGTCATCCTTCCAAAAGCCAACTGCCGTTTGCCTTTAGCAAGTCGCCATTTCAGAAGGCGATTTAGAGAAGAAAAAAAAAACAACAAATCTTTAAGGACGTCGCCATTGCTAACTCGAGATTCCTTAAGGAAGTCATCATTGCAAACTCGGACTTCCTTAAGGAAGTTGCCTTTGCAAATTGCGACATCTAACTACGCAAAAGAAAAAGGGTAGTTTCGTATATAATTTTCAAAATGGAGTGTATTGGTATTTTTTGTTTTGGTATTAAAAAAAAACCTATTCTTGCAACCTAGTTGATCATATGGTCAACACTTCAAATCAACACTCTATTAAAAGTCAACTATCTTAAGTCTGAACTTTAAAGAAGTCGTCATTTAGAACTTGAGCTTCCTTAAGGAAGTAACCATTCTAAATGGCGACTTATAACTAAAATAAAAAACAGGATAGTTTGGTATTTTTTTTTTCAAATGGGAGTATACTGATAGTTTTTTTTTTCAGAAAAAGGTTATTGCAAAAAAAAAAAATCCTTATAAATGCTTAGTTTTCGTATATCCATTTCTTGTTTTTTTTTAAGTGTTCATAACATTTTAATTTTATGGAATATGGTTCAAATCTTATACGATTAGTTGTAAAATTATAATTAATGCTGTTGTTATTAGTACAACTTTCATCCTTAAATATAGAAATTATTTTATTACATTGTGAAAATTATGAAAGTTGATGGTAGTATTATATTTTCTAGACAATAGATATTGTTTTTACATCTTTATTTATCATTTAGAAGAAATAATTAGTTAATATTTTTATTATTTTATTTATTTGTCCTAAAAGATATAAATTAATTAGAGTTATATTAATAAAGAAATAATTAATGTATTTGAAAATTCAAAAAATGTCCTATTAAAAGGGACAGAAAGTTTCTCTACAAAATCTTATATTTTAAGACAGAGGTAGTAATAATTTATTCGCCTCCAAATGATTTTAAAAATTAAAAAATCCTTTTTTTTTATGGTGTTCATTTGTACTTTGATTTGATATTTCTATTGCCATATTAAGTAACATGAGTTTGATGTTGATTCTTGAAATTGATTTGAAAGTTTCCGAAAGTTAAATTTAGTAAATAGAATTTAAACTACTTTTAGACCGATATTTAAGACTCGATTCGATCATTGACTTGGTGATGGTATTGAGTCACTTTCACTTGATCATATGACTCGTCTGTTACTTGACTTCATTCATTCTCTTTTCTTCAGCTTTCTATCTTTCATCTTCTTCTGCATATGCTTGACAAAAGGGGTAGAAAAGAAGTTATAGCATGTGTGTGATGAAACTATTTGCTTATAAGAATGTCTTTTGACACTTTCTATTGGGCTTGTTACAATTATTTGGACTGTTGTTTTAAGATTGCTTGTATAAGACCCTTAATTTTAAATTCAAATTTATTTATTTTTGGGAATTTTGTGTTGAAATTATGAGGCTTTTTAGCCAAGTTTATTGGTATTTTGTGTGTTATATGTCAAAAATATATTTTTGGAGCCCTGATTAAAATTATTCATTGATGAATAATTTTATTTAATTACAGTGAAGCTTTTGTCGAAAGAAAACTTTTCTGAGATGTAGCGTTTTTTAGAAAAATTCATCTACCGATTAAATTGCAGCGAGAGAATATATTTTTCTGAGAAAGTGGTTTGAGAAGTGATGTGAGGTGATAGGTGAAATGATGTTTTTTAAAATACCTAGACATTTGGTTGGATATTTGTTTGGTTTTAATTAATATATATATATATATATATATATATATATATACACGAGAGAAAAGGAAAGGAAGGAAAACAAAAAAGGAAAGAAAAGTAAACATTTTCCCTGCCTCGCAAACGTCTCCTCCTTCTTTCTTCTCTGTTTCGAAAACAAAGAAAATTGTGTTAGTGGTTTTCAAAACCGTCAAACACAAATCCTCACTTTCCTTCTAGATTTAAGCTCCCTTTGCGAGAAGTGACAGAAGGGAAAGTTGCTCCTTGCCATGCTGCGGTGCTAGTGAGCTAATTTTTGAAGCGACGATTCAAGCGGAAATTTTACCGAAATGAATCGCGGTGCCGTAATCGGTTGTTAAAGCTACAACGGAGGTACGAGGTCCTTCCAAATTTCTAGATTGCACATAGGACCCTAAATGTGAATTTATAGGATTAAGTTTTGATATGTTCATGTGCTCAAAACCGATTTAAGTGTGATTCGATGAGATTGAATTTATGTGTGGATTTTTTTTGAAATGAAAATTAGTGTGATTTATGTGCGATTATGTTTGAAACTGTGGAAATGAATTTGGTGATTTATGGTGGAAAATTTTGGAGATTGAATTTAATGATTAATGTTTGAAAATTTTGGAGATTGAATTTAGTGATTTATGGGTTAAAATTTTGGAGATTGAATTTGATGATTAATGTTCGAAGATATGGAGTTTTGAATTTGGGGATTTATGGTTGAAATTTGTGGAGATTAAATTTGGTGATTAATATTTGAAAATTTTGGAGATTGAATATGGGTGATTTATGTTGAACTTGGGGAGAATTAAATTTAATTTGATTATGTGATCATAATTGATATTATGAATGTTTGATGTGTGTTTGAGGTGTGGGTTGTGGTGATTTATGGTTGGTGTGATTTATGTGTTCATAATGATTATTATGAATTTTTGGAGATGTGATTTATGTGCGGTTATGGAAAATGAATTTTGTGGGTTATGTGTGAAAATATGGAGTTTTGAAAATGGGCAATTTATGAGTAAATTTGGTGTGAAATTGTGGAGATTAAATTTGATGTGTTTGAGTATGCTCTGTGGTGAATTTGAAAAATCATTAGTGTTAAATGAGTATTAAAAATGAGGAATCTTTTAATATTTGCATTTACTTAATGATTGTGGGAAAGAGTCAGAGTATGCTCATGCATTTTATAGTACATGGTGACCGTGATGGGGCCATCGTGATAGTCGTGCCCATGATGGGACACGGGATGATGTCATGTGAATTGTTGGTTCATCTTATCCTTGCAGGGATTGTTGCGTTGTGCACATCTGTGAGAGACTACACCCTAGTAAATCGTGTTTGTCCGTGAGAGACTGCACTGGTGTTTGTCAGTGAGAGACTACACCCTAGTAAATCTTGTTTGTCCATGAGAGACTGCACCGGTGTTTGTCTGTGAGAGACTACACCCTAGTAAATCGTGTTTGTCCGTGAGAGACTATAGTGGTGTTTGTCCGTGAGAGACTACACCCTAGTAAATCGTGTTTGTCTGTGAGAGACTACACGCTGGTAAATCGTGTTTGTCTGTGAGACATTGCACTGGTGTTTGTTCGTGAGAGACTATACTCTAGTAAATCGTATTTGTTAGTGAAAAACTGCACTCGTGTTTGTCTGTGATAGATTGCACTCGTGTTTGTCCGTGAAAGACTACACTTGTGTTGTTCGTGAGAGATTGCACTCGTGTTTGTTCGTGAGGAACTGTACTTTTAGGATTTACGCCTCGCGCGAAGGGTTTTTGTATGGAATAGTGGGGAAAGACCTGTGATAGGCTACACTTTAATAAATCGTGCGGGTTTGTGATAGGTGGCACCTTGGTAATTAGTATTTGTCTGTGAGAGGCTGTACAATTATGATTTACGCCTCTCGGGGAGAGCTTTAGTTTGGAATTTCCGGAATCATGCATTTTGGCATATACACATTGCTTCAGGGTGCTTGGCACGCGAGTCATGTTTGTTATACTATGATAATTGTATGTACATACTCAATTGTTGTTTGTGATTGTGCCATAATTTATACGTGTGATGACTGATTTTGAAATGTTTATCAAAATTGAAAATATGCATTTTTCACAGTGTATTCGAATATGACAAGACTGTATTCGAATACGACATCACATATTTTGCCACTGACTTGCACTGTATTCGGATACGAGATTTCTGTATTCGGATACGACATGATAATTTTTTGCCACTAATTTGCACTTGTATTCGGATACTACAGGAAAATTTTTGCCACTGACTTACACTTGTATTCGGATACAAGATTTATGTATTCGGATATGACAGGATGATTTTGCTACTAACTTATGACTTAGCACTGTATTCGAATACGAGTTTGCTGTATTCGAATACAATAGTGCAGTTATGTTAAAAACTTCATTTTTCAACTTTGATTATGCATGGTTGGCATATGAAAACCCTTTCAAGGAGTATATTAAGTTGAAAGGTTATTTTGTGCATTTGAAATTTAAATGATATGTGATATTTGTTAATTTCGGTTTGTGACCCTTTACAATTATTGTGGAAATCTGGGATTTGTCCTCAAATGAGAACCAAGATCATCCTACCGGTTAGTACCATGGAGATGGGAAGGTAATTACACATACCTGACCGAAGTTTTGTTAGGAGGATCTTGCGGGGCGCGTGGAGATCACCTGGGTTGTGTAGTTTTTGTAGCATGATCAGATTAGGTGGTTGTATAAGGACTAGATATCTTTCTTTTGTGATTGTATTTATTTCATTTTGGAAGATTGAATATATGCTTAAACTGTCTGATAATGTGTCTTTTGATGGGTCCATGTTCCACTTTTTGATGTGACGTGGGGAAAGTAAAAATTCTCGGGGCAGTGCTTTTATGCAGGTGTCTGCCGAGAATACCTCTGGGGTATGAGCTATGTCTGATAGGTCTCATATCCCTGATGTATTTTTCTATTTAAATACATTGGATTTTTGTTTCAAAAACTATTTCCGCTGTCTGTAAATATTGTTGAATTTTGTCGTTGTGTAACGACTTAAATATTTTATCCAAAAATATTTCTTTCTTTATTTCTTTGTTGTATGAATTTGTTTTTTTTAAAAAAATACACTCACGCCGTTAAAAATCGGGGTGTTACATCTTTTAACTTATTTGGACAACTTGTTACAATTAATTTGGACTGCTCTTTATTTGCTTATAATGAATGTCTTTTGACACTTTCTATTGTGCTTGTTACAATTTTTTAGACTCTTGGTTTTAGGATTGTTTGTTACTTATTTGGACAGCTTCTTACAATTAATTTGAACCGCTGTTTTTAGGATTGCATGATAAGATATTAAGACTGCTTGTTAAGATTTTGGACTTTAAATAAAAATTCTCAATGTTATTTCTTCTATGTAATTTCAGGAAAATGAACAAAGGAAATAGTTTTCGACTTGATATTCAAGCTAAGTCCAACAATTACTTAATAGAGCAATATAGGGTCAAGTAAGAAAATACAAAATCTATAAAAGAAAGCAATCAAAAGGTAGACGAATTACAACAATCATTGGAAGTTGGGAATTCAATTCAAACACAACATTAAAAGCCAAACCAAAAGGTAGTTGCAGTCCAATCAATTCTTGAACCATCTACGATACATATACCAATGAAGAATTTCAACATAGATGTCAATACATAATTTTTCTTTGTTTGTTTATTTTATAGATAAGGATTTATATTTTTGTTAATTTTTCTATAGTATTACAATAATTTTGTACTATTGCAATTTTAAATTTATTATATCATATTATAGAAAATCGTTCTCATTTTTAATGTTAATCAATGGTTTTTATGCGTTGCAGTAGGAAAAAAATGTTGTAGTGTAATCATATAACCGAATAAAATGGATAAACCCGAATTGAATCAGATGACTTAATTTGTGGCCAATTTTATAAATATTTTGTGGCCGAAAAAAACCCTCACAAATTAGTGACCGAAAAAGCCCTCACAAATACAAAAACTGAAATTGGTCTTTATTTGTGGTTGGAAAAGCCCTCACAAATGTTTAAAAATTTAGGTGGATTTTGTGGCTGCCTAAGCCCTCACAAAATCACAACGTTGTGATTTTGTGAGGGCTTAGGCAGCCACAAAATACACCTAAATTTTTAAGATTTTTGTGAGGGATTTTTTAGCCACAAAATCTAAATTTTGTGAGGTTAAAGACCGCCACAAATTCTTGAAGTGGTGTTGTAATTTGTGGCTGCAAAGGCCGTCACGAAAGCCTGAGTCGTTGCATTTTGTGGCTGCAAATGCCGCCACAAAAGAATAACGTTACGTTGGATTTTCTGGCCACCCAGGCCACCACAAAGTTTTATATCTGTTACATTTTGTGGCTGCAAAGGGCGCCACAAACACCCAAAGGACCGTTGTCAGTTTTGGCCGTCCAGGCCGCCACAAATCTATGCCTTTTTGACTGTTTTGGCCGCCACAAATGCCACATAGCCGTTGCTTGTTGTGGCTGTTTTGGCCTCCCCAAAGGATCAACCAAATCCTATATATATTACTCCACTCCTCTTATCACTTTTCACTTCTAATTTCTCTCTAAACCGTCCTTCTAAATTTTCTCTCCACCTTCTCTCTACAAAAAATATTCCTCCAAGGTTACTTCAATTTTGGTAAGTTTATATTATATTATATATTAAGTTTTTTATTTTTATTTTTGATTTGAAGTTATTTATGTAATTAATATTATCGAATTTTTATTTTGATAGTGGTTGTTAATTACTTCGAAGAGTTCAAAGCTCTGTACGTGAAAGCTTCAAGTCAGACACTACTCGGCATCAAGATAGTATTTTATACATTTTAAATTTAGATTAGTAAATATATATGTGATATTATAAATATATTTATATTATTTTTAAAATATAGATTAGTAATATGTGTTGTTTTAGATTTATTTATAAAAAAATAGAAATTATGTTGTTAAACATAATATATGATAAATAAAAGTTTCAAACACGTGTATAACTTATTGATTTTAATATAACTATTTTTTAAAAAAACATTATTAAAATTGATGATATTAGTTGAATGCAAGTTTTGTCAACAATCAATGTATCACCAAAGGAATAACTCTAGGATAAGTATGGGAAAATCAATTCCAAGGAAAACAATGTTTTACCTACCTATTGTATCAAGATTGCACATAATGTTTGCATCAATACAAACTGCAGGAAAGATGACTTGGCATTATGAGAATATAAGAAATTCAGGTGAGTTGCGACATCCTTCTGATGGTCAGGCATGGAAACACTTTGATCAAATGCATCCTGATTTTGCGTCAGATCCACACAATGTAACACTTGAATTATCCTCAGATGGTTTTACGCCTTACATACAAGCATCTTCTACTCCTTATTCTTGTTGGCCGATTATTGTTACTCCTTACAATCTTCCTCCTGACATGTGTATGTCTAAACCTTATATGTTCTTAGCTGCTGTGATACCATGTCCTTCTAATCCTACAACTGGTATTGATATTTTTTTACAACCTTTGATTGACGATTTGAAGAGGTTGTAGAATGATGTCTTGACATATGATATTGCTCAGAGAGAAAATTTTATGATGAGAGCTGCATTGATGTGGACCATTAATGATTTCCCCACTTATGGGATGTTGTCAAGATGGGGCACCCATGGTAAATTTGCTTGTCCGATTTGTATGGAAGATACAAAAGCATTTACTTTAAACTTTGGCGGGAAGGCATCGTGGTTTGACTCGCATCGTAGGTTTTTACCTGTTGATCATGCATTTGGAAGGAACAAAGCTGCATTTATGAAGGGCTATGCAGAAAGTCTAGGACCCCCGCTTAAATTGACATCACGACAAGTTTGGAATAAAGTAAAAGATATGCCAAAAGTACATGTTGTTAATGGTGTGGCTTGTAAACCACAAGGTTACGGACAATGGCACAATTGGACAAAAAGATGTATTTTTCGGGATCTACCATATTGGAAAGATAATCTTTTGAGACATAATCTCGATGTTATGCATATCGAGAAAAATTTCTTTGACGACATATTTAATACTGTGATGAATGTGAAAGGCAAAACAAAAGATAATGACAAAGCTAGAAAAGTCATAGGTATATATTGCAGATGACCAGATTTTTTGTTGGTGGAACATAACGGCAAGACCCTAAAACCTCGTGCGAATTACACTTTATCTACTAATGAAGCCAAATCTGTTTATCGTTGCATCAATGAGCTGAAGACGCCTGGCAATTATTGTTCTATTTTGGCAAGATGTGATGATGTGGAAAGTAGGATGATGCATGGGATGAAAAGTCATGATTGTCATATATTTTTAGAGTGTTTACTTCTTATTGCCTTTAGTGCTTTACCGACACATGTATTGAACCCACTTATTGAAGTGAGTCAATATTTCAAGAATTTGTGTTCTTCAACACTAATTAATAAAGATCTCATCAAGATGGAAAATGACATTCCGATCATTCTATGTAAGTTGGAGAAAGTATTTCCTCCTGGGTTTTTTGAGTCGATGGAGCATCTCTCAGTGCATCTTGCAAGTGAAGCTATTTTTGGTGGACCAGTTCAGTATAGATGGGTGTATCCATTTGAAATGTGATATATATATATATATATACATATACTTGATTTTCAATATACTTCAACTTATATATACATGGAGCTTATTGTACATCTCTTTGTATATTATAGGTTCATGGGTTATTCAAAACGGTCATTGAAAAATGAAGCTAGAGTTGAGGGCGCAATTTGTTCATCTTACCTACACCGTGAAACAACACACTTTTGTTCTCATTATTTCAACAACGAAACCTTGTCACCAGTTAACGGATGAAACGCTACTGATAGTGTTATACGTCATCCACATGCTTTATCAGTTTTTTGCTTGTCTGGTCATCACGCTGGTAGGGATTTTCCGATTTTCTGGCCAAATGACAAAGTATTTAATATGGCACATGTTCACATTTTGATTAACTGCACTGAAGTTAACCCATTCATTGAGTACGTTTCAAATTCCTCTTCTTATTGATTATATTTAATTATATGATTAAATTGATATTGACCATATATATGGTCATCGATCAGGGCATTTTTAACAACAAGTACATCTTGAAGAGCAAACTCCTATCAACATCCACTTGAGGCACTTATCTATGGGCCCGAGTAGAAGTTTCAAAGAATACCACACCTATTATGTCAATTGATACAAATTTCACACTGAATCTTAGACCGAAGGAAAAGAAACAATTAATAGTGGAGTTTGTATGAAAAGTTTGTTTAATTGTAGTGTAGTAGAAGATTTCTACGGCATAATTGAGAATATTTACAAAATTGACTATACGTTCCTAGATTATGTGAAAAAAGTGGTGTTGTTTTATTGTAAGTGGTTTGATCCATCTAGCAGAGGAACTAAGTTCATTCGTACGAGCAAAAAATATCCATGTTTTGATCCATTTGCCTTGGCCCATAATGTAGACAAGTGTATTATGTTCCTTATCCATCAACTATCAAAAGCAAATAAGGTTGGTGTGCTGTAATCAAAACAAGACCAATGAGTGGAATAGAAGAAGTTGAAGCAGGTCAAAATGAAGAAGTTGCATATCAAATAGATGAAATGTCAAATTTGAATCATGTGATTGGAGATGAAACTATTAGTAAACTTTGTCATGAGTCAAACATTGGAGAAGAAGTTGATGAACAATAAATATATGAGTTAGAGAATGATGAAGGTAGTGACTTAATTCACTCATCAAATGACGACGACGATGATGACGATGACGAATGTGTGTATGTGTGTGTGTGTGTGTGTGTGGGTGTGTGTGTGCGTGCGCGTGCGCGTGCGTGCGTGCATGCGTGGGTGTGTGTGTGTGTGTGTGTGACACATATGTTATATTATATATATATATATATATATATATATATGGAAATGGATATATATATATATATATATATATATATATATATATATATATATATATATATGGCTTCAGTGTCGGGAGTAGGAGGATCAGAAGGTTCAGAATATTGGTGGAATGGCCTCTATTCTTAGGAAGTTATATACAATATTATTAACAAGATTATCCAATTTTTCCTAAGTGATGAACTTAATATTAAAACCAACTTGTTTAATATTAATTCCAATTTAACAATGATAGATTCAAAACTTATTCAAAATGTGACACCCTAAATCACAAAATAATATATATAACAATTTATGTCATATTCCTATAAAATTTGCAGCGGATAAATAAAATTATATTTTCAAGAAAATAAAAACTTTTGTAACTAATCTAGGATATCACGTTTCTCAAAGTACACATGCAACAATTTTATTACTCAAATAAAACAATTTAATCTCAATGAACTTGATTTAAGTATAATTACTTGATTTAATTCTAAAAACTTAGTACTTCTATGGTTTTCATACAAAAATTTGATTCAAATTAAATAAGTAAAATACAAATTAAAACCCTTATTCCCGGTATCACCTATCAGAGCGGGGTTCCTCCCAAACTTGAACTTCAAGACTCATTAACCTGTAATAACTGCGATTTCGCAAACGCAGGGCCCAACCAGTCAAACACAAACAACGAAGGAGGTGAGTTTTGAAATCATGTTAATAGTATAATATGAGTAAGAAGAACACGCAAACAATCATAATAGAACCGTATCATAATCACTTTACGATATATCAAAATATTTAATTAAATAGTATCATACTATAACATCAAAGTCACTCATTTAAAATAATCATCTCATTATGATGTGCATCAAATCATCTAATTATTATTACCTTTGAAACACATCAATCACAACAAAACAATCACAATGAAATGCAATGCTATGCATGAGCTTAGACTCAACTTCACAATGTGGTACCATTCTAACTCTGAAGTACTTGGTTAGGAGGCCATGATACTATGCCACCATCCCGGTGGACGGACAATTCAAATTGGCCCTGTCCTCATAGATCCCCTCAACTCAACCCGAGACACGTATACGTGACAGTCGAGGTAAACGTGTGTTGCATTGTAGCTCCCGACATTTGGAGTGCTACCTCCAAGTCACCTAAGAATTCCCCACCGGAATACCTCCAAGGTCTAACAATCTTGCCTTAAGGCTCGACAGTAGACCGCCACGATCAGGCTCTTTCAATTGTACTTCCTCAGAATCACTAGGCTTGTTAGGCCCTACCTATATGATGACAAAATAATCTCCACTTCACAATTCACAATATTTATTTTCTCCCCATGTTAGCTTAGACTACTCCATTAAGAGCACCATATTTAAGAATCATCACTATCTCATCAAGTATGGGGTACTTCAATATTTTCATCACAATCTTATTATATCATTAATCATAAATAATCATGGTCATCGTATAAACTCATTACAATTTTATAGCATCACTATCATCAATCAAAAATCATCATTATCATCACGTAAGCATATATCAAATCATGCATCCATATTTTATGATCACATCACATAATTTCATTTAAGCAAACATGTACACATAATTTCATTCAACATCCAACATCACAATAATAACAAATATCAACTACCACACAAGTATCAAAAATTAAATAAATCAACACCTTAGAAAAATTTCTATTTCACATTTTAATCTCACAATTCTCATATTTCAAATTAATCAACTTATCTCTCAAAGGGCTACTGCCGTACGTAGCAAGCCCCAGATGAATCGTTGGGAAATACGGTTTTCCCGTTCATCTCACAATATATTATACTCATGAATTCAAACGCTCTCTCACCCCTTAACTTATTTTGAAGCTTTCATACACGAATATGATTCCACGAGCAAACAATATTTGTTCTTTGACTTTTTGTCCTTCAATCGATCTAACTCGACAATTTATGGGTAAACGTCAAAAATAAATTATGAGAAAATAGTCTAAAAACTGATTTCGAAATTCGGTCAAAGAAAATTACCCTAAATCAGAAAACCAATCAGTGGATAATATAGCCACTTTTCACACGGTCGTTGTGGCGTTGGTTTCACTAAAATCGGACTTACGGTGAAGGAAAACGGTGTAAAATAAGGATTTCTATAAACGGAGAAATCGGGTATTTTAGGGAGAAATTTGGGTTGTTAAAAATCTGAAAAATTGTGTTTAATTGAATAGATAAATGAGTAAAACAACATACTGAAATTTGGACGAAAACAGAGAAACTTTTCTGGGACAGTTATGGCTTTGCAGTGTCAAACGATAGGTTGTTGTTTTGTTTACTCTTTGGTTCTACGGCTGCCCTTCCAACTCCCTTCCATTCTTTTGTTTGTTTTATTTTATTAACAATTAGGGTTCATAGAGTCAAACCCATTGGTCTCTTTATTTATATTTTACTATTATTATTTTTATTTTGTTAAAATAAACTAATAATTATTTAATCTCTTTTTTTAATATTCCTCCAAACACCATTTAGTTTTCCAAACATTACTAATATTTTATAAACTAGAGTAATTAAAATAATCAATATAAAAAAAACATATTACTAATAAACAAAACTCTCACATTCAAAATAATCTCTACAATTATACTTATTTCTCAAAATACTCACATTATAATAATACCATCATATTAGAAAATAGTCAAAATTATAAAATAAATAAATATAACATCAATATTTTATATTAATTACTAAATCATAATAAATATATATAAAATCACAATACTATAACAAGTATTTAAAAATAAACGAAATCAAACACAATATCAATTCTATATCAAGATAATTATTTATAAAAAAATAACTAAATATAGAAAATAGTTATAAATAATTGAAATATAACTATCTGCATACTTAACATATGTCAAGCGCCCATAAAAGTATTACATTAATTGGGTACATGTATACACACGTAAAATCGCATAAAATATTTTTCTTTAAAATATATATTACATTAAAATACTATTATTTTTAGAAAAATATACAAAATAAAAAAATAAAATATTTATTATTTATATTGCTCATTAAATATAATATCTATCAAACCAACACATCATAGAAAGCATTCATATAAGAAAATTTGCTCACAAAATTTATCAACGCATATTCTAAAATAAATTTAACATCAAATTAATTATTTAAAATCCTATTTAATTAATTAAATTGTTTATTATCAAATTTAGGGTGTTACACAAAACTCATATTCAAAAACACAGGTATTATCAAGATAAAGAGTATAGATTCCAAACTTATTCAAAATAGAAATTCAAGAACACATGCATTATCAAGATAAAGAGTATAGAGATAGAGAAGTGTGCACCAGGGATTTTTATATTGGTTCGACTATCAATTCGATAGTCTACATCCAGTCATGAAATCACTCACTAATTTCAGCCTTTACTATAAATGATTTGAGTATGTTTATAGAATTTCCAGCACATCAATGCTTATACATCTAATTCAACATCAATCTACAACACCAACCAATCTATCCTTAAAAACTAATCGCCAAGCTCTAGCAAGACCAGATTGAGATCTCTTTTAGATGATCACAAGCATCCTAAAAGATGACCACCAGTTTCACAATACTGGATTTCCACACACTTTCTTTTGCACAGATGTTTCTTTCAAAAAAGAACTAGAACACTTGATTCAATCACAATGAATTCTCACACTAAGTATTTGCCAATAATATTTGGGAGTTATAACAATTTCTCTTAAAGTGTAATTTTCGAGTAGCCAATGAAAACTTTCAGTACTTTTTATATGTTCTAAAAAACAATTGTTATGAAAATTGTGATTGATTCAGTTTATATAGATTCAGAAAAATTTCAGACAAATCGATTTATTAATGTGTATTACTAGCTCAATCAATTTTCTAATCGATTATCGCGTTTCTTTTTTTTCTTGAATCTTGAAATAGATGAACTAATTGGTTTGCTAATCGATTCTTTTAATGCATATATCAGAAACTGATACTCAATTCATATCAGAATTAATTTAGTAATCCATTATAATTGTTTTGTTCAAACAGCGAGATCAAAACAATCGATTACTCAGTCGACTCACTTTCATTGACATAATCGATTTGGCAATGGGCTAAATTCTCCCTGTAACTCAGACAATTACTCCAATCGATTTTCCAATCGACTTGACTTGTCCTAGTAACTCAGATATTTAGTTAAAATCGATGTGTCAATCGATTATGCAATATGTTTCTGGTAAATGATTAACTAATTCATTCATGCAATCAATTAACCAATCGATTAGTGCAAAGCTTGCAACTTAAGAAAAGTATATCAATCGATTGTCCAACCAATTTCTTTAATCACAGAACACAAGTCGGATGAAAAACATTTTAGTAATCGATTGACTCAGTGAAGCTTTGTTCTGTGAATTAGAAAATCGATTAACCAATTGATTTGCAAATTGATTGTCCAATTGATTTCTTTTAATCACAGAACACAGGTCTGATAATAACATTTGAGTAATCAATTTCCCAATTGATTTACTTAGTGAAACCTTTGTTCTGTGAATCAGATAATCGATTTACCAACTGATTTACCAGTTGATTTATTCGCACACTTATTTTATGATTTCAGTTTTAATTGGCAAATATTAGATGTGTGAAATCATAATGATGAATCTACCTAATAAACACTATGAACACTAGACAAATTTGCACATAATCTTTAAGCCTTGTATAATATCAACAATCTTTGCCTGATTGCTTGAGATCCAAGGTTTGTCCAAGTGTAGTGTTTGATTCTTTCACATAATCTTCAAGCCTTATGATATGATCAATTTTTGCCTTATTGATTTCCTGAAATGTATCTCAACTTACACTATTAGATTAATTAGATAATGCATATACATTGTATGTTTGGAAGTAATATCAACAATCTTTAGAGGGTTGAGGCTTCTTTGGCTGAGGGGAAGAAGTGGTTTTCTTCTTCTTTTGGGTTGGCTCCTTCATTGCATCACCGATCAGCTTTTCAATTTGAGGAACCTTCCTCTTTTTTATCTTTCCTTGATCAGTGGCAATGGCTTTCCCTTTATCCTTTGCCACAATCATGTGAGTGGGTATAGACACTCTTTTTGCAGGAGGGGAAGTAGGTGGAGGAGAAGGTGTTCTTCCACTAGAGGTTGAGGAAGAGGATGGTGACTTCTCAGTTGTTTGTTTCACTCTTGCTATTTGAGATATTTAGGAAGTTTGAGAAGTTTCAAAGAATCAGAGAAATCGAGTTTGGAGAGGTTTAAAAAGCACAGAGAAAACACAGAGAAGTTTGAGAAGTTTTAGAAGTTGAGGGAAAATGAGTTGAGAAATCGATTTAGGGTTTTAAGTAGTACTATTCAGAATCGATTTCTAAATCGATGTTATTAAGCATTTGAACACGACACGTCGATTGCCAAATTGATTAAGTTAACGTTATTGGAGGGAAATGAAAGGTTTCAGTTATAGTTGCCTCCAACGGCTAGTATTTTTTGCAATAGTCATATTGCAAATCGATTCCCAAATCGATTTCCTTAAGTAAGTGTTTAATAGATAAATCGATGTCCAAATCGATTTCCATATCAGTTAAGGAACACTTCTCATAACAACATCGATTTCCAAATCGACTTACTTGGCTTGCAGGTTTTATAGTTTGACACAGTCGATTACCCAATCGATGCTCGGGTTTGAGTTTGGAAAATTTCTCAAATCCTTGGATTTCTGGGAGAGATAATCGATTATGAAATAGATTCTTTAAAACGGTTTTCCAAATCTTCAATCGATTCACCAATCGATTGGATTGATGTATACTTCAGCATTTTTGCTATCACAGATCACTAAATCGAATATGAAATCGATTATCGTATTTTATATTTTGACAGTTTAGACACTGTGTAGCATAGATCGATTATGAATTCGATTTTGTAATGCTGATTTGAAGTTTTGACACAGGATAATCGATGTGCAAATCGATTATCTATTGCAAGTTAGTTAGTTTAGAGGAAACATCGATGTCTCAATCGATTTTTCACAAAAATCATATTTCATTTTGATCTATTATACCAAGTTTCATTCTAATATAGAAGAAACTTTCCTTGGGTAGGGCTTTGGTAAAGATATCAGCTAATTGATCAGATGTATTAATATATTCAAGCATGATATAACCATTTTGGTATTGGTCCCTAATGAAATGATGTCTAATCTTTATATGCTTTGTTCTTGAGTGCATAACAGGATTTTTTGTGATATTTATGGCACTAGTGTTGTCTCACATTATAGGCATTGTTCCAAGATCAACACCAAAGTCAGAAAGATGTTGTTTCATCCATAATATTTGTGCACAACAACTTCCAGCAGCTACATATTCAACCTCAGTTGTTGAAAGTGCAACACTATTTTGCTTCTTGCTATGCCAAGAAACAAGTGAATTCCCTAATAGATGGCAAGTACCAGATGTACTTTTTCTGTCTAATTTGCAACCAACAAAATCAGAATCAGAATAGCCAACAAGAGTGTAAGTTGATCCCTTAGGATACCATAAACCTAGATTTTTGGTTCCTATTAGATATCTAAAAATTCTTTTGACTGCACTTAGATGGGATTCCTTAGGATTGGCTTGATATCTTGCACACATGCAGACACTAAACATAATATCAGGTCTACTAGCTGTAAGATATAATAAAGTTCCTATCATGCATCTAAACATGGTCATATCTTCAGATTTTCCCTTTTCATCTTTATCCAGATTACAAGCTTGACTCATGGGTGTATCAATTGATTTAAATTTATCAAAGCCAAACTTCTTTAAGAGATCATTATAATACATGGTTTGACTTAGGAAAATACCATTCTTGCTTTGATTGATTTGAAATCCTAAGAAGAAGGTTAATTCTCCCATCATGGACATTTCAAATCTTCCTTTCATCATATTTTCAAATTCTTTGCAAAGCTTACTGTTTGTGGATCCAAAAATTATGTCATCAACATAAATTTGGACAAGCAGAATGTCTTTTCCCTTTTTCTTTATAAAGAGTGTTTTATCAACATTTCCTCTTAAAAAATTTTGTTGTATGAGGAATTTACTGAGGTTTTCAGACAAAGCTCTTGGAGCTTGTTTCAATCCATAAAGAGCTTTTGTTAGTTTATAAACATGGTTTGGAAAAGCAGGATCCTCAAATCCTGGAGTTTGACTAACATAAATCTCCTCTTGGATATCTCAATTCAGAAAAGCACTCTTTACATCCATTTGATACAATTTAAAATCCATGATACAAGCATAAGCAAGTAAAATCCTAATTGCTTCTAATCTGGCTATAGACGCATAAGTTTTATCATAATCAATACATTCCTCCTGGTTGTAACCTTTAGCTACTAGTCTAGCCTTATTCCTAGTTATTACTCCATTTTCATCCATCTTATTCCTAAACACCCATCTAGTTCCAATAATATGTTTGTTTTCTGGTTTAGGAACTAAGATCCATACCTTGTTTCACTCAAATTGATTAAGCTCTTCTTGCATGGAAATTATCGACTCATTGTCCATGAGAGCTTCTTTTATATTCTTAGTTCTACTTGAGACACAAAGGCTGTGAAATTGCAGAAGTGTCTAAGGGATTTTCTAGTAGCAACTCCTTTAGAAATTTCTCCTATGATGTTGTCAATGGGATGGTTTTTGTTAAATTTCCATTCCTTAGGTAAGTCATCTTCTCTTATAGGTTCTATATAATCAATGTCAGTTGGAGGTAATGTTTCATTTGGTTCTTTTGGATCTAATTCTTCAATTTCATCAAGAGAATCACCAACTGTAAGAGGGGTGTTGTTCAATTTTTTAGTAAACATTTCATCAAATTTTACATGAACAGATTCCTCTATAGTTTTAGTTCTTTTATTGTAGATCTTATAGGCCTTACTAGATTGTGAATATCGTAGAAAAATTCCCTCATCTGCCTTAGATTCAAATTTCCCTAGATGCTCTTTTCCATTATTAAGTACAAAACACTTGCATCCAAAGACTCTAAAATAGGCAATGTTTGGTTTTCTACCTTTGTATATTTCATAGGGTGTTTTTCAAAGTATAGGCCTAATTAGAACTCTATTTATCACATGAGTATCTGTGTTTGTTGCATCAGCCCAAAAATATTTTGGAAGCTTAGAGTCATTACGCATTGTTCTAGTAAGTTCTTCTAAAGATCTATTCTTCCTTTCTACAACTCCATTCTGTTGTGGTGTTCTTGGGACCGAGTAAATGTGGTGAATTCCATTTTGTTCACAATAATTGTCAAAATATTCATTTTGAAATTCTACACCATGATCACTCTTAATGGAAATTATTTTCTGATTCGTCTATTTGCAAATTTTTTGAAAATTGAGAAGGCATCACTTTTGTGAGACAGAAAATAAGTCCATGCATATCTAGAGTAATCATCAACTAAAACATAGCCATACAGATTTCCTCCAAAACTTTTTACTTGAGAGGGACCAAATAGATCCATATGAATTAATTGTAGAACTCTATTAGTTTGTACTAAGTTTATTGGTGGGAAAGAGGACTTGACCAATTTACTTTTCTCACAAGAGTCGCATAATTTGTCCTTAGTAAATTTTCTATTTGGAAGACCTAGCACTAGTTGTTTGCTAACAAGTTTGTTAAGATGATCTATATGTATGTGAGCTATTCTCTTGTGCCACAACCAATCTTCACCAGATTTAGATAACAAACAACAAACATTATTTGCAGGCAAAGAATCAAGATCAATCATGTATATATTATTTACCCTTTCACCTACCAATTTTATGCTATCATCTTCCTTGTGCTCAAGTGTACAAGTATTTGCTGTAAAATATACCTGGAAGCCTTTATCGCAAAGCTGACAAATGCTAAGCAAGTTGTGTTTCAAACCTTTTACATAGAGAACATCCTTGATTACCGTTGCTGATTCACTCCCTATGTCTCTAGCACCAAATATTTTGCCTTTGTTGTTGTCACCATACTTTACATATCCTCCATCTTTTAAATTCAGAGACAAGAATTTTGATTTGTCTCCAGTCATATGCTTGGAACATCCACTGCCTAGGTACCATGAGTGAGTCTTGGATGTCAAGCATATCTGCAAAACAAAATTTAAATTTTGGTTTTAGTTACCCAATTTATATTGGGTCCTTGAGGGTTAGTTTCAAACATTGGTTTCTTTACTCTCCAAATTTGTTTCCATCCCTTGTTAGCAAGATTTTTCAATTTACAGTTTAAAGATATATGTCCCTTTTTGCAACAAAAATGGCATGAAAAGGCAGAGGATGTACTTTGAGTTGGTTTAATGAAAACATCATGCATTTGCTTTGATCTAACAAATTTATGATTCTTTTGAGCATTCCTATTTGGTCTATAGCCAATTCCAAATTTATTATTATGATTCTTTTGAGCATTCCCATTTGGTCTATAACCAATTCCAGATTTTTCATTATGATTCCTTTGGTTCCCAAGAAGAACATTTAGGTTGTTTTTACCACTAGTAAATTTTTCTAAATCAAATTGTAGTGATTCAACCTTTCTTTCAAGTTCATTAAAATTACTGAGTTTATCATGTGCTTCCTTTTTCAAAATTTCATTCATGTCTTCAAGCAACTTATGATCCTATTTAATTTCTTCATATATCATGCACTGTTTTTCTAAAATTTTCTTAGTGCTAATCAATTGTTTGACTACCTTAATATGTTCATCATGCAATTCATTAAAAGCATCATGCAATTCTTCATAAGAGGGATTAGAGGTAGTACTTACATCACTATCTGAATTTGAGTCAGTGTTGGCCATTAGACACAAGTTTGCTTCTTCTTCTTCTGAAGATGCAAAAGATTCTTCATCATTGTCATTCCAAGCTATGTAGGCTCTTTTAGTTTTTGAAGGTGGTTGATCTTTGCCTTTAGCTTTCACAAACTTGTTTCTATTTTGCAGTTGAAAACATTCAAATTTTATGTGGTCTGTTTTCCCACATTCATAGCAGGTTATCACCTTGCTGTCATTTGTCTCATTCTTGCTGAAGCTTTTTGTCCTTGAATTGGATGATTTTCTTGATTGGTTTCCTTTCTTCTTTAGGAATTTCTTGAACTTTCTGACCAGCATTCCGATTTCAGTTTCTTCATCATTTTCACTCTCGGAATCATAAGTGCATGTTTTTGGTTCAGATTTTGTTTTATGAGCTTGAGCGTTCAGAGATAGTCCCTTTCTTTTCCGATCAGTTTGCTCAGCCTCATTCAACCTGTGCAGCTCCATTTCATGTTCTCTGAGTTTGCCAAAAAGGGTGGCAATGGTCATGCTTCCAAGATCCTTTGATTCAGCTATAACAGTGACCTTAGGTTGCCATTCTCTTGTCAAGCATCTCATCACTTTGTTTATTTGTTTCACGTTGTCAATTTTTTTACCTAGAGCATGTAGATTGTTAATGACATGTGTGAACCTTATCTGCAAGTCATTAATTGAATCATCCTTCTTCATGTTGAAGAGTTCATATTCATGCATCAGAGTGTTGGTTCTGGCCCTCTTGACATCAGTTGTGCCTTCATGAGTTTCTTGGAGTGTATCCCACATTTCTTTGGCAGTTTTGCAATTTGATACCCAGAAAAACTCATCATCACTTAAAGCAGAAGTTATTATATTTTTGGCTTTTGCATTATAGCTAACTTTTTTCTTATCATCATCAGACCAATCAGATCTAGGTTTCAAGATTAATGATTCACCAATACCAGCAATTCTAGGTACATAAGGACCATTTTCTACTGCATCTAATATGTCAAGACCACTTGCCTCTAGAAAGATAAGCATTCTTTCTTTCCAGTAGATATAAGAAGACCCATTAAAGGCAGGGGGTCTAGCTAAAGAGGCACCTTCACCCAGGAATTCAATAGAGGTCATTTTCTTTTTGAGTATTAGTCTAAAAGATTAGGCTCTTTATGTCAATTATTAGTGGAATGGCCTCTATCCTTAGGAAGTTATATACAATATTATTAACAAGATTATCCAATTTTTCCTAAGTGATGAACTTAATATTAAAACCAACTTGTTTAATATTAATTCCAATTTAACAATGATAGATTCAAAACTTATTCAAAACATAGATTCAAGAACACATGTATTATCAAGATAAAGAGTATAGATTCAAAACTTATTCAAAATAGAAATTCAAGAACACATGTATTATCAAGATAAAGAGTATAGAGATACAGAAGTGTGCACCAAGGATTTTTATACTAGTTTGACTATCGATTCGATAGTCTACATCCAGTCCTGAAATCACTCACAGATTTCAACCTTTTCTAGAAATGATTTGAGTATGTTTACAGACTTTCCAGCACTTCAATGCCTATACATCTAACTCAACATCAATCTACAACACAAACCAGTCTATCCTTAAGAACTAATCGCCAAGCTCTAGCAAGATCATATTGAGATCTCTTTTAGATGATCACAAGCATCCTAAAAGATGAGCATCAGTTTCACAATGCTGGATTTCCACACACTTTCTTTTACACAGATGTTTCTTTCAAAAAAGAACTAGAAAACTTGATTCAATCACAATGAATTCTCACACTAAGTATTTGCCAATAATATTTGTGACTTATAACAATTTCTCTCAAAGTGTAATTTTCGAGTAGCCAATGAAAACTTTTAGTTCTTTCTATATGTTCTAATAAAAAATTGTTATGAAAATTGTGATTGATTCCGTTTATATATATTCAGAAAAATTTCAGACAAATCGATTTCCCAATCGATTTATTAATGTGTATTACCAGCTCAATTGATTTCCTAATCGATTATCACGTTTCTTGTTTTTCTTGAATCTTGAAATAGATGAACTAATCGGTTTGCTAATAGATTCTTTTAATGCATATATCAGAAACTGATACTTAGTTCATATCAGAATCGATTGAATAATCGATTATAATTGTTTTGTTCAAACAACGAGATCAAAACAATCGATTACTCAATCGACTAACTTTCATTGACATAATCGATTTGGCAATGGGCTAAATTCTCCCTGTAACTCAGACATTTACTCCATAGTTGTCTTGGGGTGAGATAAAATAGGATAAGACACCTCAATTTAGGGAAGTTGATCAATTTTTACATTGTTTAAAAGTAAGTGATTAGATTAATTTATTTAATTACTAATTACATATACATTTGATTGCTTAATTGAATTATATTTTTAATATTTTTTAAATCTAAACAAATAACAAACTAAATGTACTTGGAAAAGAGAGCACGATGCCGCAGTTTTGGCTTCTTTTGACCAGCGCTTATTGAAAAGAGCGTTGTAAAAGGTGCATAATAATGCATATTTTGAATGCACCTTTTACAGCGCTTTTTCAAATAAGCAATGTAAAAGGTGACATTTTACAGCGCTTTTTCAAAGAAGCATTGTAAAAGGTGCATTCAATATATGCATTATTGTGCACCTTTTACAAAGTTTTTTTTAAGACCCAAACGTTTTAAATTCTAATTTATGTATTTTGGAATTGAACTCTAAGGCTTTTTAGCCAAGTTATTGATATTTTGTGAGTTTGATGCCCAAAAATATCTTTTGATGCTCCGATTAAAATTATTCGTCGATAAATAAATTAAATTAATTACGGTGAATCTTTTGTCGAAGAATAATTTATTTATGTTACAAAGAATTTAATACTGGGCAGTTTGGTTAAAAATATCTCAGGTTGCTGAAAAATATATTTGTCAATTGAGTTGCGACGAGAGTAGATATTTTTATCAAATAGTTTGAGAGGTTTTGGGTGAAATGGTAATTTTGATAAATACCTAGATATTTTTAGATATTTGTTAAGTTATAATTAATATATATATATATATGTTTGGAGGGAAGTAGAAAGAAAGGAAAAAGAAAGGAAAAGGAAAAAGGAAAGAAAAACAGAGAAAGAAAACAGAGACTTCCTCTCCTTGCCTTGCGAAAATCCATTCTCTCTTCTTCCTCTTTACCTTTCTTTGCTTTCTTCTGCTTCAAGAAAAGGAACCCAAGGGCTTGGTGGGTGAGAAGATAAGGATTTCACAGCTTCATTCTTCTCCTTTGATTCAAAAACGGAGAAAAACGGTGTTGGTGTTTTCAAAACTGTCAAACTCAAACCTTCACTTTTCTTTTAGATCTAAGCATCATTTCGCGTAGAGATTGAAGGGAAAGTTCCTCATCTCCACTTTACGGTGCTAGTGAACCAACTTTAGAAGCGACGTCGCGAGCGAAGATTTTATCGGAATTACTCTCGGTATCGTAATCGCTAGTTAAAGCTAACGTTAAGGTAAGGGCTCCTTCCAAACATTTAGTTTGCATTTAGGGACTTATATGTGGTTTGGTGGAAAAGAAATTTGTTAGGGTTGAAGTGTAGATTTGGTGGGTTTTTGGTGATATTGATGAGTGTTTTGTACAATATGAATTTTTCTCATTTAGGTGTGGTTTTGAGGAAATGAAATTTGATATGTTTGAGTGGTGGGTTGTGATGATTTATTGTTGTCGTGTTTGACGTGTTCATAGTTAATATTATAAATTGTGAGATGTGTTTGGGTGGATTTTGTGAAAAAATGAATTGATGTGATTTGGTGTGAATTGTGGATTGAATTTGAGAATATGTCTGAGTATGCTCTGTGTGGAATTTAAAAATCATTAGAATTAAATGAGTATTAAAAATGGGGAGTGTTTTAATATTTGCGTTTACTTCATGATTATCGTGAAAATCATTAGAGTTAAATGAGTATATATTTAAAATGGGGAATATTTTAATATCTGTATTTATTTAATGATTGTTGTCCATAGAGTCAGAGTATGCTCAAGCATTTCATTGTACATGGCGACCAAATGGGCCATGGTGGTAGTGGTGACCTGATGGGCCACGAGATGATTTCATGTGATTTGTTGGTTCATCTTATCCTTACAGGGATTATCGCGTCGTGCTGACCTGTTAGAGATTGTACTCTAGAACATGTTGATCAGTGAGCGATTGCACTCTAGAAAATAGTGTAAGGCCTATGATAGGCGACACTTTAGTAAATCGAGCAAGCCTGTGATTGGTGGCACCTTGATAATTAGTATATGCCATGTGATAGACGATACAATTATGATTTACGCTCATTCGAGGAGGGTTTTGGTTTGGAATTCTGAGTCCATGCATTTTGGCATATATGCATTGCATTAGGGTGCTTGGCATGCGAGTCATGTTTGATTCAATACTATGATTGAGTGTTTGAACTCAAGTGGTTGTTGTGGTAGTGCCATAGTTGCTAACTGTGAATCTTTTGGATTTGTGTGTAAGTGTGATTGATTGCAAAACCTTTTCGAAATTCAAGTTCTCATGGTGATTGTGCTATAATTGCTAAGTGTGAATGTTTTGGATTTGTGTGTAAGTGTGATTGATTGTAAAACCATTTTGAAACTGAAGTTGTCATGGTGATTGTGTAATAATTGCTAAGTGCGATTGTTTGGATCTGTGTGTAAGTATTGATTGATATCGAAACCCTTTTAAAAGTTGAATTTTGTTGTTTTGCTGCTGTTTGATGATGTGTATTCGAATACAGAAGGTTGTATTCAAATACATACATCCTGTTTTTGATGATGACTTATGTGTAGTCGAATACAAAAGGTTGTATTCGAATACAGACATGCTATTTTTGCTACTGACTTATGTCCAATCTAATACAAAAGGTTGTATTCGAATACAGGCAAACTGTTTTTGCTACTGACTTATGAAACAGCCTTGTATTCGAATACAAAGATGTTGTATTCGAATATAGCATTGCAATTTTGTTTCAAACTACCTTTTTCAACTTTATTTATACATGTTTGGCATATGGAAACCCTTTTAAGGTGCATGCTAAGTTGGAAGGTTACTTTGTGCATTTAAAACTTTAATGTTATGTGTTAATTATTAATTTTGGTTGGTGAACTTTACAACTATTTTAGAAATCTGGGCTTTGCCCTTAGATGAGAGCCAGTACCATCCAACAGGTTAGTACCCTGTAGATGGGAAGATAGTTGGACACACCTGACAGGAGCTGTGTTAGGAGGATCTTGTGGGGCACGTGAAGATCACCTGTGATGTATAGTTTTTTGTAGAATGATCAGATTAGGTTGATGTAAGACCAACAATTTTAAAGTATACTTTATGTATTTTAGTGTATTTTTGGTATTGAGCTTGGAGGCCTTTTAGCCAAAGTTATTAATATTTTGGAGTTTATATGATCAAAAAGATATTTTGACGCTCGATTAGAATTACTCGTCGATGAATAAATTAAATTAACTGCGACGAATCTTTTACGAAGAATTTAATGCGTTGTGGGTGAAAGGGTAATTTAACTAATATCTAGATATTTTGAGATATTTGTTAATTATAATTAATATATATATATATATATATGTTTGTGTGGAGGGAAAAAGGGGATAGATAGAAAAGGAAATAGAAGGAAAGGAAATTAGAAGAAAGGAAAACCAGAAGAAAACATAAAACATTTTCCATCTCCTTCCTCTCACTGCCTCGCGAAGCTTTCTTTTTCTCCCTTCCTCCATTTTTCGTTTTCTTGCTTCCTTTGAGTTCGAAAATCGAAACCCAAGGATTAGTGGATAAGAGAGAAAGGTTTTCTCAGCTCCATACTCCCTCGTTGATTAGAAAAGGAAGAAAAACTGTATTAGGGATTTCAAAACCGTCAAACAGAAACCTTCAAATTTCATCTAGATCTAAGCTTCGTTTCGGGAAGAGATAGAAGGGAAAGTTGCTCACTACCATGCTACGGTGCTAGGGGACCAAATTTGGATGCAACGTTGCGAGCGGAGATTTTACCGGATTTACTCTCGGTACCGTAATCGAACGTTAAAGCTAACGTGAAGGTAAGGGCTCCTTCCAAACTTTTAGTTTGCATTTAGGGACTTACTTGTGGTTGTGTGGAAAAGAATTTTGTTAGGGTAAAAGTGTTGATTTTGGGAAAATGAATTTAATGCTTTTATGGGTGAAATTCTAAAGTCGGGTTTTGGTGATATTGATGATTATTTCTTGGAAAATGAATTTAACTCATTATGTATGATTTTGAGTAAATGAAATTTGATGTGTTTGAATGTTATGTTGGGTTGATTGTGTTCATCGTATTTGACGTATTCATAATTGATGCTTATGAAATTCGATATGTATATGTTGGATTTTGTGGAGAAAGGAATCGATGTGTTTTGGTGTGAATCGTGGATTGAATTTGATAATATGTCTGAGTTGTTTTGTGTGGAATTTGAAAACCATTAAGTTAAATGAGTATTAAGAATGGGGAATCTCTTAATGTCTTGTTTACTTAATGTGAAATTGTGAAAATCGTTTAAGTTAAATGAGAAATAAGAATGGGGAATCTCTTAATGTCTTGTTTACTTAATGTTTGTTTTGGAAAATCGTATAAGTTAAATCAGTATTAAGTATTGGGAATCTCTTAATGTCTTGTTTACTTAATGTTTGTTTTGGAAAATCGTTTAAGTTAAATGAGTATTAAGAATGGGGAATCTCTTAATGTCTTGTTTACTTATTGTTTGTTTTGGAAAATCGTTTAAGTTAAACGAGTATTAAGAATAGGGAATCTCTTAATGTCTTGTTTACTTAATGTTTGTTTGTGAAAATCGTTTTAGTTAAATGAGTATTAAGAATGGGGAATCTCTTATTGTCTTGTTTACTTAATGTTTGTTTTGAAAATCGTTTAAGTTAAATGAGAATTAAGAATGGGGAATATCTTAATGTCTTGTTTACTTAATGTTTGTTTTGAAAATCGTTTAAGTTAAATGAGTATTAAGAATGGGGAATCTCTTAATGTCTTGTTTACTTAATGCTTATTTTGGTAAATCGTGGTGACCCGTGATAGCTGGCACCTCGGTAAACAGTACTGACCCGTGATAGGTGGTACGTTTATGATTTACGTTTTTGGTAAATTGTGTTTGTCCGTGAGAGACTGCACAGGTGTTTGTCCGTGAGAGACTACACCCTGGTAAATTGTGTTTGTCCGTGAGAGACTGCACAGGTGTTTGTCCATGAGAGACTACACCCTGGTAAATTGTGTTTGTCCGTGAGAGACTGCACAAGTGTTTGTCCGTGAAAGACTACACCCTGGTAAATGGTGATTTGTTAGTTCATTTTGTCTATGTGGGGATTGTCGCGTCAAGATGATTCCATGTGATTTGTTGGTTCATCTTGTCCGTTTGGGTATTGTGTTACAAGTGTTAGGTGTTTGGAGATGTGTGAAAGCATGTTTGATTGCAAAACTATTTCGAAGTTCATGATGTTGTAGTGATTGTGTTGAAATTGCTAAGTGTTATGTTTGGAATTGTGTGAAAGCATGTTTGATTGCAAAACTATTTCGAAGTTCATGATGTTGTAGTGATTGTGTTGAAATTGCTAAGGGTTATGTTTGGAATTGTGTGAAAGCATGTTTGATTGCAAAACTATTTCGAAACCCATTATGTTGTAGTGATTGTGTTACAAGTGTTAAGTGTTATGATTTGAAATTGTGTGATAGCATGTTGATTTCAAAACTATTTTGAAGTTCATGATGTTGTAGTGATTGTGTTGAAATTGCTAAGTGTTAAGATTTGGAGTTGTGTATTAATGTGATTGAGTTAGTTTATGAATTTTTGGAAGAATATGAGGGAAATCGATTTCCCCAATCAATTTGATGAGTTACAGGGACTTCTATAAATTGACAAAATCGATTTGGTAATCTGTTTTTCAAAATCATTTAAGAAATCGATTTGGCCAATCGATTTGGCCAAGACAGGAACTCAGCCAATTTGACAAAATCGATTGGTTTTAACACAGGGGCTCAGTTTTTCATTCCATCGATTTCCCCGATAGATTGATTTAAGCCCAGAGTTCAGTTTTCACTAAAAACTTTCAGGAAATCGATTTGCCCAATCGATTAGCTCAGTATAAATTCTTATTTTGAGTTAGATAATCGATTGCTCAATTGATGTATCAATGTTTTGGTCAGTTATGAATTACTTGATGGATTGAAAACTTTATTTTGATTTCATTTACATTTGGCAAGCATTATATGAACTTTTAGCATATGGAAAATCCTTTTAAGATGCATGCTAAGTTGAAAAGGTGATTACTCAGGGTGTATAGCTTTTTGGTAGAATGATCAGATTAGGTTGACATAGAGGGAACACATGTCTTTATTTTGAATTGCGTTTATTTTAAATTGGAAGATTGTATCTCTACTAATATTGTCAGTATGACATCTTATTTTGACGAGTTCCATGTATCACTTGTTATTGTGTAAATACTTTGGATTCAGATTTCAAAAACTATTCCGTTGCGTACAAATTATATTGACTTAAATAATTATCCAAATGTATTTTACTTAATTATTCTTTGTTTTATTTTAATTTCTTTTGAAAAAAAAATACACCCTCACTTTGAAAATTGGGGTGTTACATTGTGGTATCAGAGCTTTGGTTTGGTTTTCTTTGGTGGCTGTGGAACCTTTGGTTATAGATTGTAAGTCAACCTGTATGTTGTGAGTCGTTATCTGATCATGGGTCGGGGTAATTGGTCTGAGTTGTCAGATCAGGGGTAGTTATTATGGGTTGATATATTCGAAACATAGTTTTGGAATTATTCAAAGTGGTATTAACACTTCTTCTTGATGTTGGTTTTTCGGATACACTACCTCCAAGAGGGAACGACGTTGCAAGGATGAACGTCAGTAGGGATGATCAATTGGTTGAAGCTACAAATAACATGGATGTTTTGTTGTTGCACGAACTGCTGCAAGGACTCTACGGGATCTAGAGAAGAGGGAAAGAGAGATTTATGCTATTAAGTCAAGAGGATTGAAAGATTTTCGTCGTTACCATCCTCCGAAGTTCAAGGGTTATGAGAACTCAGGAAAAGAGATGACTAGTGGATTCAAGAAATGGAAAAGATCTTCGAGATGACGAATTGTCCAGGAGACCTGAAACAAATCATGACGGCATGGAATTTATAAAAAGGTTCCAAGGACAGAGAAGATATGTGTTGGTGTAAACTCGAAGATGATAAGTATGGATGGATTAACATTAGACTAATAATGTATTTCAAGTAAAGATCTAAGTTGAGGACTCTTGTAAAGAAAAGTATTAGATGTTTTCCTAATAGATTTCAGGATGAAACTGGATGAAGTTTGACAACTGTCAAGGAGAGGTGAACATCATGGAATTGTTGAGAAGATAAGGCTTCCATTTGGAATAACATTTGGTGCTTAGGTGTTAATGAAAGAGACTGTTATTGAAGTTAAGGGAGCGTTGCACACTAGGAGTAAATACTCCCTTGGTTAGATAAACTACGCTTTGAGGAATAGTCGATACCTTGAGGGATAAAGTCGAGCATTCGAGTTAGACTGCATTCGCAACTTGAATTATTAAGTATGGATAGTAATATTGGCCGAATCTATAGAAGCGTAAGTGTGAATTTTGAGTGTTGTTCAGAAAAACATAATGAGTTAAGCCTTGATGTATTGAACTCTATGTTACCATTAAGTGGAATTTGAAGTATCGAGTACGAGAATACTTCAGATTGCGGTAATATAAGTTTGAGAGTCTATTAAAGGATGGAAATTACTAAGAGAACATTAATATTTTGATAGGTTGGAAGGATTATTTAAGATTTGATTTGGGGGCCCTAAGACGGTTGATTTTATTAATTGATGATATAATATCCACAAAGTGGGATGGAGGACCAAGTAATACTTAAAACATTCATAATCGAAGGAGTTGAAACAGGCAAGTGATAAATGATTCATGTTAAGGATGGAAGTGTTTGGAGATTTTGAAGATCAAATTTGAGAATTCTATTAAATGACAGAAAGTGAAAAAGAAGAGATGTAACGGATGATTTATGATTTAGTTGTTGGTCTTGGGAAATCAAACGTTGAGATATTTTACTGCAAAATTTATGAAGATGATGTTATAGATTATTATTTCTTAGGAAATGCTAATGAGGAACGTTTGAGAAATAATCCTTTACGACGTTCCAATGTTAGGATTCTTTCAATTTATATCTCAGTGAAGGTTGAGAAGGAATAAGAATCCAGCGAGTGAACCAAATTTTGGAAAATGTGCTAGGAAAACTTGTTGGAGCAGCACATAGAGATCTAGCTTATGATAGTTAAAGATTGATGAAAGGAATTATCTCACCTATAACTCAGACATTATTATTATAAAGGTATGCCAATGATATAAAGACATTACTTGAGTGCATGTGATGGGGATTGTTATTGTGTTTGTCAATCAAAGGAGTTAAATGTTTGTTTGATAGGAAACAATTGAACATGAAATGGAAAAGTTTAGTGGGAATTAGTAAGCCTTGATTTATTGGAATCACTATAATGAAGAGGTATCAAGGTTCGAGGTAGAAACTTAAGGTTGGTATAAATGGAAAAGTGATGGAGTGAATACAATGAGGTTGACCTGTCATAATGAAAGGATAATCATCAAGTTGCAAATGAAGGACACAGCGAAATTAAGAAGTATTAGAATGAATGTTGGTAGTAGAGGTTGGAGAATTATTTCCGAATTGGTGCATAATTGCGAAGTATGTAAGAGATTTTCTAGTGAAGCGTGAACTGAGGTGTTAGGCATGAGACGAATGTAGACCTTGATATGTGAATTAAATTCGAGTTGGATTTTGTTGGAAATGTGACTCTTGAAATGAAGTACTAAACTAAAAGGAAGTTTGTGTGTCCCAAGTGGTGTAGTCTTTGGCTTGATTTCGAAAATATTTGAGGTAGTTTTGATCACCAAGCATATGTGGGGATGGAATTATTAAATTTATAACTGGAATAACATAGCGATAAGAACACTACAGTTTGACGTAGTTGTACGACTTAAGAAAAATCGAGGATTTGTGGACAAGGGAGAAATTTAGGAGTTCTCAGATGTAGTGATTGTTCTATGCTCAGTGTGTTGGAGTCATTCTAAGTGTTTCAGTTTGGTACCAAATGGATGTTTTGTACCAAGTGGAAGCCAATGAGACTACGTGACATAGGTATGGGATATTTTACTACGTCGACAGGATCAAAGTTATAGGAAAATAAGGGAAATTCAATGGACTTTGAGAAGATTGTTGACTGCTTGGACATTAAGATAACCTCAGTTGTAAGTTGCAAGGAGCGTTATTACAATTCGGTTAAGATAGTCTAAGCCACTATCATGGTTGTTGGCTATTTATTGACCATTTGAGGGACTGATCATCCTTAATCTCTTGTTGATAGTAGACAAAATCAAGTTGAATGGAACGGACGAGCCTTACCGACTATGGATGTGTGTGAAGTTATTAAACACCCTATGAAAAGGCGTAGGAAACACTTATTTCGAGAAGGCCGGGTGAAACAAGTTGTGACTAGTATGTTGAATTTGAGAACAAACCTAGTGAGGATTGCTACTCGTACTTTAAGTTTCGAGGACGAAACTAATTTAGGGGGGTAGTAATGTAAGACCCACAATTTTAAAGTATATTTTATGTATTTTAGTGTATTTTTGGTATTGAGCTCGGAGGCTTTTTAGCCAAAGTTATTAATGTTTTGGAGTTTATATGATCAAAAAGATATTTTGACGCTCGATTAGAATTACTCGTCGATGAATAAATTAAATTAACTGCGATGAATCTTTTACGAAGAATTTAATGCGCTATGGGTGAAAGGGTAATTTAACAAATATCTAGATATTTTGAGATATTTGATAATTATAGTTAATATATATATATATATATATATGTTTGTGTGGAGGGAAAAAGGGGATAGATAGAAAAGAAAGAAAAGGAAATAGAAGGAAAGGAAATTAGAAGAAAGGAAAACAATATGAAAACATAAAACATTTTCCATCCCCTTCCTCTCACTGCCCCACGAAGCTTTCTTTTTCTCCCTTCCTCCATTTTTCATTTTCTTGCTTCCTTTAAGTTCGAAAATCGAAAGCCAAGGATTAGTGGATAAGAGAGCAAGGTTTTCTCAGCTCCATACTCCCTCGTTGATTAGAAAACGAAGAAAAACGGTAATAGGGATTTCAAAATTGTCAAACACAAACTTTCCCGTTTCATCTAGATCTAAGCATCGTTTCGCAAAGAGATAGAAGGGAAAGTTGCTCACTACCACACTACGGTGCTAGGGGATCAACTTTGGACGCGACGTTGCGAACGAAGATTTTACCGAATTTACTCTCGGTACCGTAATCGAACGTTAAAGCTAACGTGAAGGTAAGGGCTCCTTCCAAACTTTTAGTTTGCATTTAGGGACTTACCTGTGGTTGTGTGGAAAAGAATTTTGTTAGGGTTAAAGTATTGATTTGGGGAAAATGATTTTAATGCTTTTATGGGTGAAATTCTAAAGTGGGGTTTTGGTGATATTGATGATTGTTTCGTGGAAAATGAATTTTACTCATTATCAATGATTTTGAGTAAATGAAATTTGATGTGTTTGAATGTTATGTTGTGTTGATTGTGTTCATCGTATTTGACGTATTCATAATTGATGCTTATGAAATTCGATATGTATATGTTGGATTTTGTGGAGAAAGGAATCGATGTGTTTTGGTGTGAATCGTGGATTGAATTTGATAATATGTCTGAGTTGTTTTGTGTGGAATTTGAAAACCATTAAGTTAAATGAGTATTAAGAATGGGGAATCTCTTAATGTCTTGTTTACTTAATGTGAGTTTTTGAAAATCATTTAAGTTAAATGAGAATTAAGAATGGGGAATCTCTTAATGTCTTGTTTACTTAATGTTTGTTTTGGAAAATCGTTTAAGTTAAATGAGTATTAAGAATGGGGAATCTCTTAATGTCTTGTTTACTTAATGTTTGTTTGTGAAAATCGTTTAAGTTAAATGAGTATTAAGAATGGGAATCTCTTAATGTCTTGTTTACTTAATGTTTGTTTTGAAAATCGTTTACGTTAAATGAGAATTAAGAATGGGGAATCTCTTAATGTCTTGTTTACTTAATGTTTGTTTTGAAAATCGTTTAAGTTAAATGAGTATTAAGAATGGGGAATCTCTTAATGTCTTATTTACTTAATGTTTATTTTAGTAAATCGTGCGGACCCGTGATATGTGGCACCTCGATAAACAGTACTGACCCGTGATAGGTGGTACGTTTTCGATTTATGTTTTTGGTAAATTGTGTTTGTCAGTGAGAGACTGCACAGGTGTTTGTCCGTGAGAGACTACACCCTGGTAAATTGTGTTTGTCCGTGAGAGACTGCACAGGTGTTTGTCCGTGAGAGACTACACAGGTGTTTGTCCGTGAAAAACTACACCCTGGTAAATGGTGATTTGTTGGTTCATTTTGTCTGTGTGGGGATTGTCGCGTCAAGATGATTCCATGTGATTTGTTGGTTCATCTTGTCCTTGTGGGTATTGTGTTACAAGTGTTAGGTGTTATGATTTGGAATTGTGTGAAAGCATGTTTGATTCCAAAACTATTTCGAAGTTCATGATGTTGTAGTGATTGTGTTGAAATTGCTAAGTGTTATGTTTGGAATTGTGTGAAAGCATGTTTGATTGCAAAACTATTTCGAAGTTCATGATGTTGTAGTGATTGTGTTGAAATTGCTAAGTGTTATGTTTGGAATTGTGTGAAAGCATGTTTGATTGCAAAACTATTTCGAAACCCATGATGTTGTAGTGATTGTGTTACAAGTGTTATGATTTGGAATTGTGTGATAGCATGTTGATTGCAAAACTATTTGGTAGTTCATGATGTTGTAGTGATTGTGTTGAAATTGCTAAGTGTTAAGATTTGGAGTTGTGTATGATTGTGATTGTGTTAGTTCATGAATTTTTGGAAGAATATGCAGGGAAATCGAATTCCCCAATCGATTTGATGAGCTACAGGGACTTCTATAAATTGAAACAATCCATTTTGCCAATCGATTTTGCAATCTGTTTTTCAAAATCATTTAAGAAATCGATTTGGCCAATCGATTTGGCCAAGACAGGAACTCAACCAATTTGACAAAATCGATTTGGAAATCGATTGGTTTTAACACAGGGGCTCAGTTTTTCATTCAATCGATTTCCCCAATTGATTGATTTAAGCCCAGAGTTCAGTTTTCACTAAAAACTTTCAGGAAATCGATTTGCCCAATCGATTGGCTCAGTATAAATTCTTATTTTGAGTTAGTTAATCGATTGCTCAATTGATGTATCAATGTTTTGGTCAGTTATGTATTACATGATGGATTGAGAACTTTATTTTGATTTCATTTACATTTGGAAAGCATTATATGAACTTTTAGCATATGGAAAATCCTTTTAAGATGCATGCTAAGTTGAAAAGGTTATTTGTGCATTTAAAAACTTAAATGTTATGTGTTAACTGTTAATTTCGGTTGGTGACCCTTTACAACTATTGTGGAAATCTGGACTTTGCCCTCAGATGAGAGTCAGGACAATCCTACCGGTTCGTACCCTGTGGATGGGAATGTAGATGGGAATGCTTGACTGGAGCTATGTTAGGAGGATCCTACGGGGCGCGTGATGATTACTCAGGGTGTATAGCTTTTTGGTAGAATGTTCAGATTAGGTTGACATAGAGGGAACAGATGTCTTTATTTTGAATTGCGTTTATTTTAAATTGGAAGATTGTATCTCTACTAATATTGTCAGTATGACATCATATTTTGACGAGTTCCATGTATCACTTGTTATTGTGTAAATACTTTGGATTCAGATTTCAAAAACTATTACGTTGCGTACAAATTATATTGACTTAAATAATTATCCAAATGTATTTTACTTAATTATTCTTTGTTTCATTTTAATTTCTTTTCAAAAAAAAAAAAATACACCATCGATTTGGAAATCTGGGTGTTACAGTTGACTTATAGAGACTAGAAGTCTTTCTTTTTGGGTTGTGTTTATTTTATTCGGAAGACTGTACCTATACCAATATTGTTAACTTGACATTTTATTTTGATGGGTTCCGTAACGCCCCACTTTTTTTTTTATCAAAAAATTACTTAAAAATATTTATTTTCTTTTATAAACAACTATAATTTTTTTTCTTATGAGTAATTCATCATGTAAAAATTTGAAGATGCATTAGAAAATAACTTGATATATTTTTTTTGTAAAAGAACATAATGCAATTTGCTAAAGTATTATTCATTCGTTTATTTGCAAAATTAATATTCCAATTGTTAGATCAATATTCATATATGCTCCAACATAAAATAAATTCTCTTTAAGTGAAATTCAAAAGAAACAATGTTGACTAAAATTAAGGACATTCAATTGAAATAAATCTCACTTCCACAAAAATTTTAGTAATATAAAACGTTATTGTAAAATAAAAGTCCCATTTTCCCACGCGCGTGCACCAATCAAACATCATTCATGCAACTCAACTCTTTGAGATCATTAGTACCTAAATAATGGTGTAAGGGGTCAGATCATCCCACAGCAAAAATTAAATCAAATAATAAAATTACAACCATAAAATATGAATATAAAATCCTTTTGTAATAAAATATTTAAAGAAATTGATTATTTAATAGTTCTCAAAGATATATCAAAAGTCATACAATGTATCTAAATAAGTAACAACCGTAGAACAAATAATTAAATCAAAATAAAAATAACAATAAAATGTATATAAATTATGCATGCTCCTAAACATATATGATCCGGATATAACCAACCACACAGGCGTCCACAAAGATGCATATGATATGTTATGAAATGATAATGATGCTAAAAAAGTACATGACACCACTCACTTAAACAATCACACAAATCATCAGCCACTTAGGCAACCACAAGGATAACAATATTCAAAACACAAATCACCAACCACCTAGGCAACCACAAAGATATTGATTGATATTTGACACAAATTACCAGGCACCTAGGCAACCGCAAAGATAGTGATATTTAAAACACAAGTCACCAGCCACTTAGGCAACCACAAAGATAACAATATTTAAAACACAAATCAGCAGCCACTTAGGCAACCACAAAGACATAATATTTTAGATTAAATTTTTTAATCACATAAGACATCAAATTTATATTCTCGTGGATGTTCATAGTTATAGCTCAATAACTTTCAACACATCAAATATGCACGTGATCAAATAACTCAAAATCACCACTTTCATTTTAATAATCCACAAGATTCAATTTGAGTACGTGTTATTGATAACAATTAAATCTCATACCACCAAGAATAAAATAACATAAATTTCATTCATTTCACTGTAAAGTTTTCTGCATTTTAAAAATAGACTATTCATTGTTGCATTTAATAATCAACTTTTTCATATTATTACAATTAAAAAAAATATAAAATTCTCATCAATTTCCTCAAGACACATACATTGTTCATAAAAATCACGTTTTAAATTTAAAATAATCAAAGTCAAGAATTAAAATCAAATATATAATAATAAATATATTACTAACTATAACATTATAAAAATTATAACTTTATAATTAAATACTCTTAAACTCTTAAACATATTTATCAAGATATAATAATAAAAATATAACTCTATAATTAATTTAATCAAGTTAGAGGTATATAAAAAATAAAAATAAACAATCAAAGAATTATAGTTAATTTCTTTACGACGAAAATAAGTTCAATCTTTTTCTTTTAAGACATCCAGACGTCATATCAATATCTTACGAATCACTAATTTAATATTTAATCTAACTCTGCATCGGGAAAAGCCCTTACCTTAGGAGCTTTCTTTCTTAGCATCTCTAAATTCACACGAGAAATAGCTCATGAAGCAATGAAAAATTCAACACCGATAGATATTGAGATTTATGACTTAAAAAAATATTTAGGAGTGTAGGAATGACAAATAGGTGTAAAGGCAACAAGCCTAATGGAAAAATGCATGAACATAATAGCTATTTACATTGCAATATTACCATTGAGTTCTTGTGTAAAAATTGAAGTGCACTTAATTCTAATAATTACTATTTCTTTAATTTTATTAGGTTGTTACAAAGTCAATTGAAATTATGTGTATTTATGTATATAGGTTAATTAGGATTAACTAATAAATTTAACCATATATTGTAGGGTGTCACATCATCCATTTTAATTAAATAAATAAATTAGAGGGTGTCACATCACCTTTTAATTTTTTTTTATCTAATAGTTACGAAACCAAAAATAGCATAGAATTATTTGTGTAGACTATTAAAATAAAATCATAATCTTAGTTTAAAAGAGATGAATGCATGATATAAAAAAAGAGAATAGTCCTCTCTTAATTGCACAAAATCTCATAATTATATTTATAATCTTCCATTAAAAAATAAATTAAAGGTGTTAAGAATGAGTTAATGCACATTATGTCACACAATGAATCGTCATAAAAATCTTGTCATAAAGGAGAGTTAAAGAATGAGTCAAGTCACTAATTTTTTTTTTTATGATGAACCAAAAATATTTTCAAAACACTTATACACATAAAAGGATGGATTTCACTAACTCTATAATATCTCTAAAATGAGTACGTATTTGGTCGTAAATAAAATTTACAAACAATATAAATTTTATAAATTCCAATTTAATTTAATAATTCAACTAATATTTTATCAACTAAAATAAATCAAGCAAGACAAAAATACCACTCACACATAGCAAAATAAAACAAACATATCTAACACAACAATTTTGTGATTATCGAAACTAATCAAATAAGCAAAATACACATTTGTCCATGTAGAAATTAATTATGCCATAAACTTTTCTAATGTAATTGTCACACTAAAATAACTAAGTAAAAATAAAGGTTAAAATTATTCTAGTAAAATAGGGAGTGGTAAATTTTTAATTTAATTTATTTACATGTAGAATAAATTATTAATTAAATAATAAATTACAAAAATTACTAAAAGACACATATATAATATATAAAAATATTGGGGTGTTACAGGTTCCATGTACCAATGTTTGATGTGATGTGGGGAGTTAAAATTCATGGGGCAGTGCTTTTGTGCAGGTGTCTACCGAGAATATCCCAGGAGTATGAGTTGTGTCTGATAGGCCTCATATCCCCGATGTATTTTGAAGTTTGTATACTTCTGATTTTGATTTCAAAAACTATTCTGCTTCTTGTAAATATTTGTTGACTTTGTCGTTATGTTATGACTTAAATATTTATCCAAAAGTATTTCCTTCTTTATTTCTTTGTTTTTATGAATTTATTTAGAAAAAAAATAAACTCACGCTGTTAAAAATCGATGTGTTACAATTGTGGTATCAGAGCTTTGGTTTGGATTTCTTTGGGGATGTGGAGTTTTGGTTCTAGATTGTAGGTCAACCTGTAGCTTGGGAGTCGTTATATGATCATATGTCGGGTTAAGTTGTCTGAGTTGTCGGGTTCGATGTAGTTTCATTGTGTTGGTATAGTCAGAAGTTAGTTTTAGAATTATTTGAAGTGGTGTTAAGATTTCTTCTTGATGTTGGTTTTGAGGAAACAATACCTCCAAGAAGGAACAAACCTGCAAAAGTCAACGTCAATAAGAATGATCAAATGGTTGAAGCAATGAATAATGCTTTTGTTGATGCATAGACAGCTGTCAGGACTCTGCGAGATCTAGAGAAGAGGGAAAAAGAGAGATACGTGTTGCAGTGTCAAGGGGATTGGAAGATTTTCGTCGTTACCATCATCCAAAGTTCAAGGGTGATGAGAACTCAGAAAGAGCTAATAAGTGGATTCAAGAAGTGGAAAAGATCTTCGAAATGACGAATTGTCAAGTAGGGTTGAAGCGAATCTTGACAACATGGGATTTATGAAGTGGTTCTAAGGACATAGATGTTATGTTGTTGTTGGTAACTCAAAGATGATGAATATGGATAGATTAACAATAGACGGATAGGCGATTTCATGTAAGTATCTAAGTGGAAGGCTTTTTAAGAAGAGTATTAGATGTTCGCTCGTTAGGTTTTAGGATGAGACTGGATGAAGTTTGATAATCGTCTAAGAGGTATGAACACCGTAAAGTTATTGAGAAGATAGGGATTCCATTTGGAATAGCATTTGATGTTTAGGTATCAAGGAAAGAGGCTTGTATCAAAGTTAAAGGAGCGCTATTACAAATCGGTTAAGATAGTCTAAGTCATCATAATGGTTGATGCATATTTATTGACAAATTGAGGGACTAATCATCCTTAATCTCTTGTTGATAGTAGACAAAATCATGTTGAATGGAACGGACGAGCCTTACAAGCAATGGTAGTGTGTAAAGGTATTAAATATCTACGAAAAAGGATAAACGACACTTTCTTTACGGAAGCTTGACAAAGCAAGTTCTATCATGTATGTTGAGTTGAGTGCAAACCTGGTGCGGTTATTACTCTTACTTTAAGTTTCATTGGACTAGCTGGGTACTACAAGAAGTTTATTGAAGGTTTTGGTAAGATTGTACCTCTGTTGACAAAACTTACTAGAAAGGGTCAACCATTTGCATGGACGGAGAAGTGTGAAGAAAATTTTCAGTTATTAAAGAAAAAGTTGACAACTTCACCAATATTGGTATTACCACAAGCAGAGGAACCATATGAAGTTTATTGTGATGCAACTCACCAAGGTTTGGGATGTGTTCTGATGCAACATAAGAAAGTTGTAGCTTACGCTTCAAGGCAATTGAAGATTCATGAAAGAAACTATCCTACTCATGCTTTGGAGCTTGCTGCTATAGTTTTTGCATTGAAGATCTAGAGACACTATTTATATGGATGCACGTTCACAGTGTTCAGTGACCATAAAAGTTTGAAATATTTGTTTGATCATAAGGAATTGAACATGAGTCAGAGACGATGGATGGATACTCTCAAAGATTTTGATTTCACACTGCAGTACCACCTTGGGAAGCCCAATGTAGTGGCTGATGCGTTGAGTAGAAAACGTGTATCGATGTCTTCAACAGTGATGTCTAGTCAATGAAAGTTGTGGGAAGATTTTAGAGACCTACACTTGAACATAAAGTTTGCACCAGGAACTTTGAAATTCGGAATGATTAAGATTTCGAATGGACTACTTGAAAACATTGTAAATTCTCAAGATGACGTCTTAATTCAAGAGAAGAGGAACTTGATAATGCAAGGGAAGGTAACTGAGTTTAAGATCAGACTTGATAATGTTTTGAGATGTAATGGTTGGATTTGTGTACTAGAAATCGCATATATGAGGAAAACAATTTTAGAGGAGGCTCATAAGAGTAAATTGCGTATTCTCCTGGAGCAACAAAGATGTATCAGGATTTGAGGCTGGATTATTGGTGGCTAGGAATGAAGAGACATGAAGCAGTGTATGTATCAACCTATTTAACTTGTCAGAAAGCGAAAGTGGAACATCAGCGACCTGCTGGAATGTTGCAACCTCTAGATATACCTGAGTGGAAGTGGGACAACATTTCCATGGATTTCATAATTGGATTGCCGAAAACAAGGAGAAAGAATGATTCTATATGAGTAATAGTGGATTGACTGACTAAATCCGCACACTTTTTGCTAGTAAAGACCACCTATAAGGTAGATAAGCTAACAGAGATCTACATTGCTGAAATTCTGAGATTACACGGAGTACCATCGAGTATCGTATTAGACCGTGACCCAAAGTTCACATCATATTTTTGGGTAGCATTGCATGAAGCGTTGGGAACGAAACTAAGATTGTGTTCAGCTTACCATCCACAAACGGACGGACAGACCAAAAGAACAAATCAGTCCTTGGAAGATCTATTGAGAGCATGTGTATTAGATGACAGAGGAAGTTGGGATGATGTACTTCTATTGGTTGAGTTTACCTACAACAATAGTTTCATGCAAGTATTGGAATGGCACCATATGAGGCTTTATATGGACGCAAGTGTCAAACGCCTTTATGTTGGTATAAGCACGGTGAAAGTACTATTGTACGACCGAAGAGGTACAACAAACTACAACTAAGGTAAAGAAGATAAAGGAGAAAATGAAGATTTCATAAGATCGTCAAAAGAGTTATGCAGACAAGTGTGGTAGGTTACTAGAATTTGAACAGGGTGACCATGTGTTTCTAAGAGTCACGCCTACGACTGGAGTTGGTAGAGCCTTGAAATCGAACTTCGATTTATTGGAACGTATCAAATTTCTGCACGAATTGGACCTATTAGTTATCAAATTGCTTTGCCTCCGATACTATCCAATATTCATGACGTGTTTCATGTGTCACAGTTAAGGAAATATCTTGCAGATCCGTCTCATGTGATCGAACCAGACACAATTCAACTGAAGGATAACTTGTCATTCGAAGTACCACTTGTAAGAATTGATGAAGGAAGATTAAGCGATTGAGGACCAAGGATGTTTCGTTGGTCAAGGTGATTTGGAACCCAATTACTAGAGATGCGACTTGGAAACTAGAGAGCAAGATCAGAGAACAACACCCTGAGTTTTTTATCGACACGTAGTTTTGAGGACGAAACTAATTTTAGGGGGGTAGTAATGTAAGACCCATAAGTTTTAAATTCTAATTTATGTATTTTGGTATTGAACTTTGAGAATTTTTTGCCAAGTTATTGATATTTTGTGAGTTTAATGCCCAAAAATATCTTTTGATGCCTCGATTAAGATTATTCGTCAATAAATAAATCAGATTAATTATAGTGAATCTTTTGTCGAAGAATAATTTATTTATGTTACAAACAATTTAATACTGGGCAGTTTGGTTAAAAATATCCCGGATTGCTGAAAATTTTATCTGTCAATTGAGTTGCGACTAGAGTGAATATTATCATCAAATGGTTTGAGAGGTTATGGGTGAAATGGTAATTTTGATAAATATCTAGATATTTGTTAAGTTATAATATATATATATATATATATATATATATATATATATATATATGTTTGGAGGGAAATAGAAAGAAAGGAAAAAGAAAGCAAAAAGGAAAAAAGAAAGGAAAAGGAAAAAGGAAACAGAGAAAGAAAACAGAAAACTTCCTCTCCTTGCCTCGCGAAAATCCATCCTCTCTTCTTCCTCTTTTTCTTTATTTTCTTTCTTCTGCTTCAAGAAAATGAACCCAAGGGCTTGATGGGTGAGAAGACAAGGATTTCTCAGCATCATTCTTCTCCTTTGATTCAAAAATGGAGAAAAACGGTGTTGGTGTTTTCTTCTTCCTTCTCTGTTTCAAGAAAACCAAAACCCATAAACAAATACCATCACTTTTCTTCTAGATCTAAGCTTCATTTCGCAATTAGATAGAAGGGAAAGTTGTTCATCTCCATACTGCGGTGCTAGTGAACTAACTTTTAGCGACGTTGCGAGCGGAGATTTTATCGGAATTACATGGCTACCTTAATCGCTCGTTAAAGCTAATGTTAAGGTAAGGGCTCCTTCAAAATTTTAGTTTGCATTTAGGGACTTATCGGTAGTTGGGTGGAAAATAAATTTGTTAGGGTTGAAGTGTAGATTTGGGGAAATGAATTTAATGCTATTATGGGTGAAATTTTAGAGGTGGGCTTTAGGTGATATTGATGAGTATTTTATGGAAAATGAATTTAACTCATTTATGTGTAGTTTTGTGGAAATAAAATTTGATATGTTTGAGTGGTAGGTTGTGATGATTTGTGGTTGTCATGTTTGACGTGGTCATAGTTAATATTATAAATTCTGAGATGTGTTTGGGTGGATTTTGTGGAAAAATGAATTGATGTGATTTCGTGTGAATTGTGGATTGAATTTGAGAATTTGAGAATTATGGCACAACCACAATATGAGTATGCTCTGTGTGGAATTTGAAAATTATTAGAGTGAAATGAGTATTAAAAATGGGGAATCTTTTAATTTCTGCGTTACTTAATAATTATCGTGAAAATCGTTAGAGTTAAATGAGTATTAAAAATGGGGAATCTTTTAATATATGCATTTACTTAATGATAGTCGTGGATACAGTAAGAGTATGCTCCAGCATTTCATTATACATGGCGACCGAATGGGCAATGGTGATAGTTGTGACCGGATGGGCCACAAGATGATTCCGTGTGATTTATTGGTTCATCTTATGCTTACGGAGATTATTGTGTCGTGCTGATCTGTGAGAGATTGCATTCTAGAACTTGCTGATCAGTGAGCGATTGCACTCTAGAAAATAGTGTAAGGCCTGTGATAGGGGACACTTTAGTAAATCGTGCGGGCATGTGATGGGTGGCACCTTAATAATTAGTATAAGGCCTGTGATAGGCGATACAATTATGATTTACGCCCCTTCGGGTAGGGTTTTGGTTCAAAATTCCGAGTCAATGCATTTTGGCATATACGCATTGCATTAGGGTGTGTGGCACGCGAGTCATGTTTGATTCAAGAATATGATTGAGTGTTTGAACCTAAGTGCTTGTTGTGGTTGTGCCATAATTGCTAAGTGTGAATGTTTTGGATTTGTGTGTAAGTGTGATTGATTGCAAAACCTTTTCGAAACTCTAGTTCTCATGGTGATTGTGCTCTAATTGCTAAGTGTTAATGTTTGGATTTGTGTGTAAGTGTGATTGATTGTAAAACCTTTTCGAAACTCAAGTTGTCATGGTGGTTGTTCTATAATTGCTAAGTGTGATTGTTTGGATTTGTGTGTAAGTGTTGATTGATATTGAAACCATTTTAAAAGCTGAATTTTGTTGTTTCCTAATGTGTATTCGAATACAAAAGGTTGTATTCGAATACAGACATCCTATTTTTGCTGCTAATTTATGTGTAGTCGAACACAGAAGGTTGCGTTTGAATACATACATGATGTTTTTGCTGCTGACTTATGTGTAGTCGAATACAGAAGGCTGTATTCAAATACAGACATGTTGTTTTTGCAGTTGACTTATGAAACAGACTTGCATTCGAATACATAGATGCTGTATTTGAATACAGTAGTGCAATTTTGTTTAAAACTTCATTTTTCGACTTTGTTTATACATGTTTGGCATATGAAAACCCTTTTAAGGTGCATGCTAATTTGATATTATGTGATTATTTAACCATGTTATAAAACTTCGATTGTGATCTAGAGTTATCCAATTTTGATTCCTATGCATGTTCCAACGAGATTACTGATCCATGTGTATTGTAACATACAATTGAACCTCATCATCATTGTGGATAACATACAATTGTGCCAGCTCCCATTATGTCCTTGATATAGTTATTTGTTTCCTTCCAATTATCCTTTCTCTTGATATTTTTCCCGAATGACGACACATGGGAAGCCCTATGGATTCAACATTGGACAGATATTCAGTACAAAAATCAGCAACTTCTTCGACAATGTACCGTTCAGCAATACAACCTTCTGGTCGACTTCTACTTTTTACGTACCCTTTTAATATTTTCATATATTATTCTATCGGATACATCCATCTCATATAAGCTAGCCCACAAAGTTGTGTCTCCTTAACAAGATCAACAGTAAGGTGAACCATTATACCAAAAAACGAGGGTGGGAAATACATTTCAAGCTCACACAAAGTAACAACAATTTCCCTCTGCAATGTCGGTAATTTCTAGGGATCGATCACTTTACTACAAATTTCCTTGAAGAAGAAACATAATCTTGTTATGGCCCGATGAACTTTTTGAGGTAAAATGGAACGTATACCTATTGGTAGAAAATGCTCCATAAGAATATGACAATCATGGGTCTTGAAACCTTTTAACTTGAGGTATTTCTTACAAACCAAATTTTTAATGTTCGAAGAGTATCCTTCTGGAACTTTAACTTCATGTAGAAATTTACATAAAACAATTTTTTCCTTTCTAGATAGTGTATGAGCGACTGGAGGTAGATAAGTGTGATTTCCTTTCTTTACGGGACCCAATTCATTTCTTATTCCCATATCGACCAAGTCAAATCTTGCATTGATGCCATCTTTAGACTTTCTTGGAACATAGAGTAACGTACCAATAACATTATCAAATAAATTTTTTTCAATATGCATCACATCGAGGAAATCTTTTATATACAATGACTTCCAATATGGCAATTCAAAGAAAATTGACTTTTTCTTCCACCCAGTTTTGACCACCACTCCCGCAAAAGGTTTCCCAAATTTATTGGTCAAACCTTGTACTTTTTCAAGTATTTGATATCCAGTCGATGCTAAAGGAGCTTTACCTTCCTCTGATTTTCCATTAAATGCATTTCTCCACCCACGATACTGATAACTATAAGGTAAGAATCTACGTTGTCCAAGAAATACATTTTTCTTATAATGTTTCAACCGCATCCAATTTGTACTCTCTTCCCATATAGGACATGCACACTGACCTTTAATGCTATATCCTGATAAATTACCATATGATAGAAAATCATTAATTGTGAAGAACAACATAGCCCTCAAATTGAAACATTTTTTCTTATACCCATCATAAACTTCTACACCTGTCTCCCAAATAATTTTTAAATCTTCAATTAAAGGAGTCAAGTATACTTCAATATCATTCCCCGGTTTTTTGGGTCCAGAAATTAACAGAGACAATATCATATGTGACACCCTAAATCCCAAAATAATATATATAATAATTTATATCATATTCCTATAAAATTTGCGGCGGATAAATAGAATTATATTTTCAAGAAAATAAAAACTTTCGATGGACGGACAATTCAAATTGGCCCTGTCCTCATAGATCCCCTCAACTCAACCCGAGACACATATACGCGACAGTCGAGGTAAACCTGTGTTGCATGGTAGCTCCCGATATTTGGAGTGCGACCTCCAAGTCACCTAGGAATTCCCCACATGAATACCTCCAAGGTCTAACAATCTTGCCTTAAGGCTCGATAGCAGACCGCCACGATCAGGCTCATTCAGTTGTACTTCCCCATAATCATTAGGCTTGTCAGGCCCTACCTATATGATGACAAAATAATCTCCACTTCACAAATTCAAAATATTTGTTTTCTCCCCTCGTTTGTATATAATACTCCATTAAAACCGCCATCTTAAACACAAATTGAAATCACCATTATTTCATCAACTATGATGTTAATTCAATATTCTCATCATGGTTTATAAATCACTATCATCATCATCACATAAACTCATCACAAATTTATAGCATCACTATCATCAATCAAACATTATCACATAAAATTATCACAAATTTATAACATCAGAATTATTAATCATACGTCATCATCATCCTTTTATAAACTTATCACAACACATCCATATTTTGTTATCACATCACATAAACTCATCTAATCACACATATATATAAATTTAATTCAACACCCAATATCACAATAATATCAGTATCACACATTCAAATAAATTAAATCAATCAACACCCTACAAATATTTCTATTCTATATTTTAATCTCACAATTTTCATATTTGCACATTAATTAATTTATCCCTCAAAGGGCTACTTCCATATGTAGCGAGCCCTGGATGAATCGTTGGGAAATACGGTTTTCCCGTTCATCTCACAATATATTATACTCATGAATTCAAATGCTCTCTCACCCCTTACCTTATTTCAACGCTTTCACCTATGAATATGATTCGATGCCCAAACAGTCTTTTCTCTTTGACTCTTTGTCCTTCAACTGATCTAACTCGACAGTTTATGGGTAAAGGTCAAAAATAAATTATGAGGGGATATTCTAAAAACTATATTTGAAAATCGGCCGAAGAAAATTACCATAAATCAGAAAACCAATCAGTGGATAATATAGCCACTTTTCACACGGTCGTTTTGGCGTTGGTTTCACTCAAATCGGACTTACGGTGAAGGAGAACGATGCAAAATAACAAATTCTATAAATGAACAAGTCGGGTATTTTAGATAGAAATTGGGGTTGTTAAAAATCTGGAAAATTATGTTTAATTGACGAGTTAAATGAATGAAATAACATACTCAAATTTGGACGAGAACGGAGAAGCTTTTACAGAACAGTTATCGATCACCGGTGTCAAAAACGATAGGTTGTTGTTATGTTTACTCTATGGTTCTACGGCTTCCCATTCAACTCCCTTCTATTTTCTTTTTTTGCTTTATTTTAGTACAAATCAGGGTTCACAAGGTCTATTTATTTATGTTTTTGTTTTGGAAAGCGGCAAATAGAAAACAAGCAGCAAAACCTAACAAATTCATCTAAATATTTGTAAAATTAGTTAACAGTCCATGCCTACCTTACATATATCAATAGGATTCTACCATTTAGCTTGTCCAATATATTTTAATGTATCATTATTATTTATTTATCTATTTATTTTAAAGAAACAATTATATGGATATTTATTTATTTTTTTAATAATATGTTTAATTAGGTTTTATTCTTTTATATGGATCTAACCCATAAAACACATTTTTATAATAACTATAATTATTATTATAATATTTCTCAAAATCAACCCATAAAAATACTATCATCTTTATAAAATAGTCAAAACGATTAAATAAAGATAACATAAAAAATTTATATTAATTACTAAATCACAATAAAGATGTATAAAATCATCATGTCATATGTTATACATAAAAGTAAAGGAAATCAATGACAATATTTCTAACATCTCAAGATAGTTATTTATAAATTAAATAATTTAAAATAGAAAGTAGTTATAAATAATTGAATTATAACTATGTACATACTTAACATCAATCTAATGCACAGAAAAATATTACATTAATTGGGTACACGTATATACACGTAAAATCGCATAAAATATTTTATTTTAATATTTAAATATTACACTAAAATACTATTATTTTTAGAAAAATATATAGAATAATAAAATAAATATTTATTATTTATATTGCTTATTAAATATAACATCTATCAAACCAACACATCATAGAAAGCATCCTTATAACAAAAATTACTCATGAAATTTATCAACATATATTCTAAAATAATTTTAATATCAAATTAATTATTTAAAATCCTATTTAATTAATAAAATAGTTTATTATCAAATTTAGGGTGTTACATCATAAACTTACGCTTCATACATAACCATAGACGTATGTTATAAATCAACAAAATCACAGGCCACGTGTTGTGTGAGATGCTTTGAAGACCATGTGGATTCATTCCATTAGTAGAAAGTGCAAGTCGTAGATTTCTTGACTCTATTCCGAATTCAGGATACTCGTGATCAATTTTTGCCCATTGTGGAGAATCTACAGGGTGTCGAAACTTTCCATCTCTAATTCTTTCATCTGCATGCCATGTCAAGTGTTTTGAATAATCTTCACTATGATACATGCGCCTAAATCTTGGTATTATAGGAAAATACCACATGAATTTTGCAGGAGTACATTCTTTCTTCTTATATCGAGAGACATTGCATTTCAGACACGCATTTGTAATTCATATTCGTGTCGAAATAAAATTCAATCGTTAGGACACGCATGAATCCTTTCATAACTCATGCCAATAGAGCACAAAATCCGTTTAGCCTCGTAGGTTCGACTAGGGAGTTCATTATCATCTGGCAAGATATTTTTTAAGAGTGTTAATAATTCTGTGAAGATTTTATCATACCATCCATTACTCGGCTTTTAGTTGTACAACTTTAATATTGCCGACAGTCTTGTGAATTTAGTACAACCATTATATAATGGTTTCTCTGCATCATTCAACAAACTCTCAAATATTTTAGGACAATCCCGAAGATCTTCTTCAACTACTTTTGCAATCTCCTCAACTCAATCCGTCTCATAAGTATATGTGTCAAAATTAGTTGAAGCTTATGTCGAACCATTCTCAAAATTAATGTTTCTTTTTTTTTTCTCACTATGTCTTAGCCAACATGTATAGCTTTGAACAATTTCACTCCATACTAAATGTCCTTGCAATTCATCTTTTCCAAAACAACATTTTAAACAAGGACAAACGACTCTATATGGATCTTTTGCATTATTTACTACAAACTCAACAAACTCCTTCACTCCATTTTCATACTCTTTTGACAATCGATTCGCAAACATCCATTTCCGGTTCATATTATATGACCTATATAAATGTAGTTACAAAAATAATAAGCTACTGATAATATTATACCAATATATAGTACACATATTTAATATTGGAATGATTTCAATTTCAAAATAGAAAAGATTTCAAAATAGAACTAATCAACAAATTTCAAAAAAGAAAAGATTTTATATGATTTCTTATGTAACAATTTATTAGTTTTCGTGACAACAACAAATTAATAAATACAGTACATGAGACAACATATCCAATTTTTTATAAAGAAGGAGCAGTAGATGGCCGCACAGTGTAACCCATCGATTTTTAACAACACGAGTGTATTTTTTTTTCAAAACAAATTCATTAAAACAAAGAAATAAAGAAGGAAATACTTTTGGATAAATGTTTTTGTCGTAACATAACGACAAAGTCAACAAATATTTACAAGCAGCGAAATAGTTTTTGAAATCAAAATCCAAAATATTCAAACATCAAAATACACTGGGGCTATGAGGCCTATCAGACATAGCTCACACCCCTGGGTATTCTCGACAGACACCTGTACAAAAGCATTGTCCCAAGAATTTTAACTCCCCACATCACATCAAAAAGTAGTACATAAAACCCATCAAAATAAAATGTCAAGCTGAAAATATTGGTATAGGTATAGTCTTCCAAATTAAAATAAACACAACCAAAAATGAAAGACATCTAGTCCCTATACGTCAATCTAATCTGATTATTTTACAAAAACTATACATCCTAGATGATCATCACGCGCCCCGCAAGATCCTCCTAACATAGCTCTGGTAAGGTGTGTCCATATACATTCCCGTCCACAGGGTACTAACCGGTGGGAAGATCCTAGTTCTCATCTGAAGGCATAGCCCAGATTTCCACAATAGTTGTAATGGGTCACCAACTGAAATTAACTATTAACACATAACATTTAAGTCTCTTTATTTTATTTTTTAAAAGGGTCTTTTACAACGCTTATTTGAACAAGCGTTGTAAAAGGTCTCCTTGTTTTATTATGTTATATAAATGTCTTTTTTACAGCATTTTACAGCGCTTTTTAAAATAAGCGTTGTAAAAGGCCTCAATATGTTATTTTTGTGTTTGGTTTATTTGGGGTCAATATGGGATGACATTAAAAACATTGCTATCATTCTTTATTGGATTAAAAACATTGTTATCATTGTCTTTATCACAATACCTTAGGAGATGATGAATTATTAGAAATGAGAACTTCTGAAGAATCTATGCACTGAGCAAAAGAGAATCTCTCTGTTCAGATCAGTTCAGTTCATGTAAATTACTAATTTATATTCAGTTCAGTTCATGTAAATAAATCTAAATATAAAATACTCATTGTTACATGAACATAGTATAAAACACTCAAATCAAGCTAAATATAAGTAGAAAATAAATTAATCAGAAAATAAATTAATCAGAACTTAGTATAAAACACTCAATTCAGATTACGTGCATATTTACATTAACACAGTTCAGATTACATGCATATTTATATTAACATAGTTCAGATTACATGCATGGCTTATATAAAACAATTAAACATGTACATTAAGATGCCCTTCTTCTTTTCCTGGTGGGATTCACATTTGTTTGTCCATTTACAATACGAAACGATGGATTAATCCAAATTCCCTCATCATGATCATCTCTAAGATATAAACCATCATCCGTTGAATCAATTTCATGTGGTTGTTGTGATGTTGCAAATAAAAGATCATTACCAACATCTTCATCATTATTGTTATCATCACTTATTTTATTGGTCGATAGGACAACAGACCATTTATCATCAGAAGGATCAGTGACATAAAACACTTGTTGAGCTTGCGACGCTAAAATAAAGGCTCTTCTTTGTATCCCACCCTATTAAAATCGACAAGCAAGAATCCTGACTCATCAATCTGAACGCCATTATTATTATCGACCCACTTGCAACCAAATATGGGAACACGAAACATTGTGTAGTCTAACTCCCATATGCGCTCGATAACCCCAAAATATGATAGATTTGCATATATTGGGTTTTTGTCTTTTGCACTTGAGACATGCATCGCTTCAGCTACGAGAGTGACTCTACTATTTTGTATAGTAGTCTGATCATCTTGTTCTTTGGTATAAAATGTGTATCCGTTAATAACATAACCACACATGTATGCTCGGACCATTTGCTAGCCACCTCAATCTTTGTGAAATTGATATGGGGTCTATATCAAATTTTGACTTTATGTGATTTTTTAACCATGTTATAAAACTTTGATTGTGCTCTCGAGTTATCCAATTTTGATTCCTATTCATGTTCAAATGAGATAACTGATCCATGTGTATTGTAACATACGGTTGAACCTCATCATCAGTGTGTAGAACATACAATTGTGCCTGCTCCCATTATGCCATTGATATAGTCAGTAGTCTCCTTCCAATTATCCCTTCTCCTGATATTCTTCCCGAATGACGAGACATGGGAAGCCCTATGGATTCAACAAGGGACAGATATTCAGTACAAAATTCAGCAGCCTCTTTAACAATGTACCGTTCTGCAATACAACCTTTTGGTTGACTTCTACTTTTTACGTACCCTTTTAATATTTTCATTTATCGTTGTATCGGATACATCCTTCTCATATAAGCTAGCCCACAAAGTTGTGTCTCCATAACCACATGAACAGTAACGTGAACCATTATATCAAAAAACGAGGGTGGGAAATACATTTCAAGCTTACACAAAGTAACAACAATTTCCCTCTGCAATGTTGGTAATTTCTGAGGGTCAATCACTTTACTACAAATTTCCCTGAAGAAGAAACATAATCTAGTTAAGGCTAGTCGAACTTTTTCAGGTAAAATGGAACATATACCTATTGGTAGCAAATACTCCATTAGAATATGACAATCATGGGTCTTCAAACCTTTTAACTTGAGGTCGTTCATACAAACCCAACTTTTAATGTTTGAAGAGTATCCTTCTGGAACTTTAACTTCATGTAGAAATTTACATAAAACAATTTTTTCCTTTCTAGATAAAGTATGAGCGGCTGGAGGTAGATATGTGCGATTTCCTTTCTTTACGGGAGCCAATTCCTTTCTTATTTCCATATCGGCCAAGTCCAATCTCGCGTTGATGCCATCTTTAGACTTTCCTGGAACATTGAGTAATGTACCAATAACACTATCAAATACATTTTTTTTAATATGCATCACATCGAGGAAATGTCTTATATACAATGACTTCCAATATGGGAATTCAAAGAAAATTGACTTTTTCTTCCACCCAGTTTTGACCACCTCTCCCACAAAAGGTTTGCCAAATTTATTGGTCAAACCTTGTACTTTTTCAAGTATTTGATATCCAGTCGGTGCTAAAGGAGCTTTACCTTCCTCTGATTTTCCATTGAATGCATTTCTCCACCCACGATACTAATGACTATAAGGTAAAAATCTACGATGTCCAAGAAACACATTCTTCTTACAATGTTTCAACCGCTTCCAATTTGTACTCTCTTCACATATAGGACATGCACACTGACCTTTAATGCTATATCTTGATAAATTACCATATGCTGGAAAATCATTAATTGTGTCGACCAACATAGCCCTCAAATTGAAACATTCTTTCTTATACCCATCATAAACTTCCACACATGTCTCCCACATACATTTTAAATCATCAATTAAAGGAGTCAAGTATACGTCGATATCATTCCCCAGTTGTTTGGGTCCAGAAATTTACAGAGACAACATCATAAACTTACACTTCATACATAACCATCGAGGTAGGTTATGTATTACCAAAATCACAGGCCACGTGTTATGTGAGATGCTATGAAGACCATGTGGATTCATTCCATCAGTAGAAAGTGCAAATCTTAGATTTCTTGACTCTATCCTAAATTCAGGATACTCGTGGTCAATTTTTGCCCATTGTGGGGAATCTGCAGGGTGTTGAAACATTCCATCTCTAATTCTTTCATATGCATGACATGTCAAGTGTTTTGAATCTTCTTCACTACGATACATGTGCCTAAATCTTGGTATTATAGGAAAATACCACATGCCTTTTGCTGGAGTAGATTTTTTCTTCTTATATCGAGAGACATTGCATTTCAGACACGCCTAAAGTAGTTCATATTCGTTTCGAAATAAAATGCAATCATTAGCACACGCATGAATCCTTTCGTAACTCATGCCAATAGAACACAAAATTCGTTTAGCCACGTAGGTTCGACTGGAATGTTCATTATCATCTGACAACATATCTTTTATTAGTGTTAATAATTTTGTAAAGCTTTTATCAGATCATCCATTACTCGCTTTTAAGTTGTACAACTTTTGCATTCTTCACTGCAAACTCAACAAACTCCTTCAATCCAATTTCATACTCTTTTGACAATCAATTGACAGACATCCATTTTCTATCCATATTATACGACCTATATAAATACAGTTACAAAAATAATAAGCTTTCAAAACATATAAACAAGTTTAAAAAAGAAACCAATATCAACATATCTAATAACAATTTCAAAACAGAAAAGATTTCACAACAAAACAGATCAACAAATTTCAAAAAAAGAGATTTAATATATATATATATAACAATTTTTAGTTTTCAATTATTAAAAAACTAAAGATATTTTGACAAAAACAAATTAAAAAAATACCTGAGACAACGTAGATGGCCGCACAGTATGTAGAGGATATGAGGGTTCCTAGAGTAGAGGTGATGAGGGTTCGTAAATTTGTTTTAAAAGTAAATGATTGCATGTATTTTACAGCGCTTGTAAAAAATAGCGTTGTAATAGGTAGTTAAATTGATTGAAAGCACATGTATTTTACATCGCTTGTAAACAAAGCGCTGTAATAGGTAGTTCAAATATTTGACAGCGCATGTATTTTACAGCGCTTGTTACAAAAGCGCTGTAATAGGTAATTCAATTATTTGAAAGCGCATGTATTTTACAGCGCTTGTGATAAAAGCGTTGTAATAGGTAGTTTAATTATTTGAAAGCGCATATATTTTACAGCACTTGTGTAAAAAGTGTTGAAAAATAATACGCGAAAGTGCTTCAGTTTACATCACTTTTGTGAAAAGCGCTGTAAAAGCCTTATAACATTATGCGCAAACGTTATATGACCCTATAACAGCGTCTTTTTCACAGCGCTTGTGAAAAAAGTGCTGTAAATGACTCCGTTATTTTGAAAGTATATTTACAACAGCGCTTGTGTTTAGCAAGCGCTGTAAAAGGAGCACTATTAAATGTCATTTTTGGCGTAGTGAATAATTGGAATTTTAGAAAAATCAAAAGAAATATTAACAAAAATTAATTCACAATAACTATATAGGTTTCTAATTCATATTTTAGTCCTCATTATTACCAATCATATATTTCCAATTAATTATTTACTCAATAAGGCTCAACCTTACGTGCTAAGTCCTAGATGAATCGCTACGAATTACGATGTTTCAGCTCGTCCCACATTATATAGTATACTCACGAAATCAAACACTCTCTCACCTCTTATCTTAATTGGAGCTTTTACTAGACATAACAATCTCAACGGCAACAACGAATGCAAATAGCTTAAAAAGTTCACATCTCCTTCTTTGTAAGAGTGGCGAGCAATAACAAATAAAGACTAAATAAATATGCAATGAAATTCCCATATATTTCAATTATTAACTATTTGTAATATATCATTGAAAACGTATTTTATAATTTATATATATATATATATATATCAAATTATATGATTAAAATCAATACTAATTATTATGTTTTAGTTAAAAATAATAATATATAGCCTAAAGGGTGTTAGAACTCTAAAACATAATTTCATGTTTTCAAATTTAGAAATAGGGTACTAACATACTAATTGAATAGAATAGTGTAAATTAAGCATAAATCAGATAGACAAGTGTATTATTATTAAAATAGAATTAACCTTTATCAAACAAATAAAATCCTTATTATAAACAGAGAACATGTAGACACCTAATTTTGTCCTCTATTTTTAAAGTCTTTATGAAAAATAGTAAATATATAATTAAAATTAAATAAATAATCATATAAATAATAATAAAAATAAATAGTTAGGCTGTTGACACCTAATTTTCCCAGCTATTCCATTTTTATTTGCAGAAAAAATATAATAAAATGCGTTAAGAAATTTTTTGACTTTTCGTTAAGTAAAAATTGAAAATAATAATAATAATAAAGGATATTAATTCTAATTTAATTTTATATTTATTAATAAAAGATAAAAAATTATACCTTAAGTGTGTATGGTAAGTTTTTTAAAACGCTAAAAATTACCTTAATGATTATAAATGAGAATTATTGTCTTCCGAAAATTCAAACATAATTTGAAACTATGAATAAGAGGACAAAAAAACTGAAAAGGGAGAAATGAGAGAAGAAAGAATATAGCCAGGAACTAATAAAAAAACCTCACCAGTGGGGTAAATATTTTATTTTGTCTCCTAATCTAGTTTTTGACATTATTGTTCTTATAGAGGTATTTTTTACTATTCTATGCACGTATGATATAAACAAGAAATTCTTTTTAGTTTAACGATCAAGTTTAAAAAGAATCAAGCCGATTGTAGTATAATTGTCTACTTCTTTATCAAATTCGTGATTTATTATCTTTATTTAGTTTTTTTTTTATCTTGTGGGGTAGATCTTAAACTCATTTGTTATTACCGCCATCAGTTCACGCCACATATGCGCTGCCTACTCGCGGATCTTCTCTTAAATTTTTCTTAAAATAAAATGGTACATAAATCAATAAACAACATGTCACCGTTATTATTATTATTATTATTATTATTATTATTATTATTATTATCACCATTATATTGTGAATTTATTTTGATATATATATGTATAATAAAATCAATAATAAAATCAGTCAACAAAAATATTTTCTATCCACAAATAAAATCAATAATACTAAATATAATCTTTAGGTTTTATTTGTAGGATGATCTATACTATTGATTTATTTAAAAAATAATGATTTTTTATTTTATGCATCCCATCCACGCATTTGAGAGAGATTTATTTTTTGGTTGAATGTTAGAAAGAGTGATGAATGATTATCAATTCGTATTTCTTTAAATATATCTTAGTTAGAAATGTAAATTTTAATAGATAACTGATTAACATATTAATTTTAATAGATATTTGGTTCATCTAATAGACTATTAATAATTAATGATTGACATACTATTAAATTTATATTTATTGCTATTTTTTATTGTGCAGATATTTTTTTTACATAATACTCTTGTATTTTTTTACATATTTTTTATTGTGCACTATTATTATTATTATTAT
>JBBPBT010000183.1:9515799-9541436 GCA_037974875.1 Cicer bijugum
TATTTTTTGGTTGAACGTTTGAAAGAGTGATGAATGATTAGCAATTAGTATTTCTTTAAAATAATATCGTAGTTAGAAATATAAATTTTAATAGATTGCTTATTAACATGTTAATTTTATAAGATATTTGGTTCATCAAATAGACTATATATTAATGATTAATGATTAACATACTATTAACTTTATGTTTATTGTTATTTTTTTTGGTGTAGACATTTTTTTACATAATACTATTTTTATTTTAGTGGAACTACCATTTAAGAAATTTTCACAACGAAATAAAAATAGAATATTGAATTTCTTGTTAAAAAATTAATATATCAATGCAGAAAACTCAACCTATTGTTTATTTCTATATCTTTTAGTGACATTGTAAAATATTTTCATTTAACATCTAATCAAATTTTACCTTATATATTTTGTATAGAGGATTACAAAATAATATTGTGACATATATAACCTAAGAAATCTGAAGTTTTTTTCTTTCCATCAAGCGAAAAGTTAATGAAAATCAAATTGTACCAAAAAAATAACTTTTAATATATAATTGTCAATCATGTCATATTTCAAAATTGACAATCATAAACAATTTTCTCATATAGGGTGTGAAAATGTATTCAAGATGATATTTTTCAATGATTATAAATGGAGAACAACAGAGACTATCAAATCAAACTTACATTTACAAAGAGAAATACAATATCTAGAAGATAAACAAGAACAATGTCAAAGAGTGAGATGAAAAATGTCATTTTGATTACGGTCATAATTATGGCAATGAATGTGTTTGTTTTTGCTCAAGTCGACGAATCTCCTTCACCAACACCACCTGAAGATACCGATAGTAAAATCGGTGAATTGCTTTGTCTTGCCAAATGTGGTTTGAAATGTACACCTGAATTAAAAGATCCTATATTGTATATAGCTTGTCTTGCCGGTTGTAGATTGCAATGCCAAGACAGCTCAGCCCCAGTTGCATATGATTGTGCTACTAATTGTGCTTATTCAAAGTCTAATACTGTTGGTATGTTTTATTGTATATAGCTTTTCTCTATTTTATTTTATATATTGGTACGATGATTCAAGCAAATATTATAAATTGAGTTGACTTAAAAAGTATTTCTTATTTTTTGATATTTTATTTTTTCAGATGCACGTAGCATTAATGGAATTGTGAACTCGTGCTTGGAAAGTTGCAAGAACAAATAGTGTATATTACTAGAATCATGTAACACGAAATAAATTTTAATTAAATAAACTTTATGGTGATAATGTCAATTAAGAGATGGGCAGAAAAATATTGAAACATTTTTTTCTTGTGTCTATGCTTTGATAGTACCTTGATATCTTCCCTAATTCTTCACCAATATCTTTACAACAATGATTATGATATTTACATGCCAGATATTTGGTGATTTTTATTGAAACTTGATTTAACGCTAACTTTATTGAAATAATTGATTTCTCCTTATTCAACGTAATTCTGAAATGACAACCAAATCAAATGGACATACTTGATTGAATCTTAGCTTTATTAACGGTGCATGTGAAACTATATCTACTATTTTATGTGTTTATATTACTTTTAGATTTTAGCGGTTTTAGTGTATGCTTTTAATGTTTCCTATACTTATACAAAGGATGACAATTGTTTATCCTTCGCGATCATCTTATCAAGTAGATAACATATCTAACCTATAATAACTGGGATTTCACAAAAATCAAAAGAAATCTTAACAAAAATTATTTCACAATAATTCTATAAGTTTCTAAATCATATTTTAGTCTTCGTTATTATCATTCATATATTCCCAATTAATTATTTACTCAATAAGGCTCAACCTTACGTGGTAAGTCCTAGATGAATCGTTATAAATTACGATATTTCAACTCATCCCACACTATATAGTATACTCCTGATATCAAACTTTCTCTCACCTCTTACCTTAGTTGGAGCTTTTAATAGACATAACAATCTCTACGGCAACAACAAATTCAAATAGCTTAAAAAGTTCACATCTCCTTCTTTGTAAGAGTGGCGAGCAATAAGCAATAAAGAATAAATAAATATGCAATGAAATTCCCATATAATTCAACTATTAACTATTTGTAATATATCATTGAAAACCTATTTTATAATCACTACGCCAAAAATAGCCTTTTACAGCGCTTTTTTTAAGCCTTTTACAACGCATTTTCAAAAAAAAAAAAGCGTTGTGGAATCGAGCGCTGTATAAGATACAACAACGCTTTTAAAAAAGCGCTGTAAATCATGTAAATATAACTCGCACTTGTTATGCACCTTCTACAGCGCTTTTAAAAGCGCTGTAAAAGGCATACCCATAATTCATATATTTGGCGTACCTTTTATAGCGCTTTTTATGCAAAGCGTTGTAATAGGCATACCCATAATTCATAAATTTGGTGTACCTTTTACAGCGCTATTTCCAAAAAGCGCTGTAAAAGGCATACCCATAATTCATAAATTTGGTATACCTGTTACAACGCTTTTTATAAAAAGCGTTGTAAAAGGCATACCTAAAATTCATATATTTTGGTGTACCTTTTACAACGCTTTTGAATAAAAAGCGCTGTAAAAAGTATACCCATAATTCATATTTTGGTGTACCTTTTACAGCGCTTTTATATAAAAAGCGCTGTAAAATGTCCACCAAATGCACATTTTACAGCGCTTTTTCAAAAAAGCGCTGTAAAATGAGTATTTTTTTTAATCCCTGTATATATTTGAAAAACGCTTTTTAGCTTTTTATGGCATTTTTTTTATAAAGCACTGTCTTTTTATCTTTTTATACAAAATTATTTTGAACCAGTTCACACAACACAACACAATCAGAATCAATAATTTACAACATGATACATATATATTACCCTGTAACAGTACTTTACAATAAGCAGTTCACACAATATGATACATATATATTACCCTGTAACACAGTAATTTACAACATAAGTAACTACATATACATTGAACCTAATTTACAACATACTCATATGCATGTTTATATATTGTCCTATGATCTTATACATATAATAACTAAAAAAATATACATAATATGCACCATATAATATTCAGATCCCTTGCCCAGCAGCATGCTATTTCCCAGAAAATCAAATAATTTTTATTTCAAGCACATACTCACACCATTCTTCCTCTAATTCCATCAGATCTTGCTCAGAATATGATGGACTGGAATTGTCAACAATCTCCTTCATGAATCTCAATACGTAGTACCCACAATCGATGTTGTTTGGTTGACGAGGGCACTTTATTGGGATCCATGTAATGTTATTAGACTTTTGCTTTGACACTGTCGCACCTCTTTGAGATCGAAAAACTTTTAAGGCACTATCGAATGAATAAATGTGATTATTATAGCATGAACAAACACAACCATTTATATATATATGTAAGAAATAAATGAATATTACTTACGTGTCAAACATAGTCTTTATTTCATAATGATTGTTTTAATTGCCATGCACGGGATCCAAATAGTATATAACTTCAGAGACCGCATTGATTGCAAATAGCACCCAATGTTCCCTACAACAACAAAAAATTGATTAAGCAATTTTGTTTATACACAACTAATAAATTAAATTCTCATCAATTAAAAAAGATAAAATTACGTACCTTGAATTATATGGTGTGAAGAACAATTTATCATTTTCTATATTTCCTAAAAATATATTTATAATGTATTTCCTTACATTGTTTGGATCGAGTTTCCACATCGACATCTTATGCGGAGACAAGAATGAGTATTTATTTGACAATTTCCTGGTGCACACGACATTCTCATACAAAAACCTTCAATGAAAATTTTAAACTAGATTAATTACCAATACATTTAATTAATTACCAATAAATGCAATTAAAATATTTTTTACCTTATGTACAAGCTCATTAAAGTAGCACTGAGCTCCTTATGTTCGAGAAGTTCGTATATGTGCTCCTTGCCGAGAAATTCCTCATAATCATCTCCGAATATATCTTTATTCATGTGTACGATGCGCGAACCGTCGTTGCTGCCCATGTTCTTTTTTACTTGGATGTCAAGACACGCCCCGTATTTACCAAGGCGTGGTTGACTTATTTTAGGAGCAACAGCAGCAGCGACTGATTTCCCCCGATCCAGTTTTTTTCTTGCTGCAAGTTTGGTAGCTTTATTGCCCTCTGGCCTTTGTAATTTGGCAGCTCTATTAACCTCCAACTTTTGAGGTTTGCTGCCTTTTTTTGGATGTACGGGTGGTATATTTATTTGGACCTACAAAAATGAGGTTAAATGTTAGTTTATTGAATCTGAAAAAATTGACAAACCTTATGCAATAAATGTGACAAACCTTTTCGCGAGACGTAACTGATTCGTTTCTAGGAGGCCTTTTAACGAGAACTAAAAAAGGTTTGTGGGCCATGCCACGTAACTACCAATAGCTTCGCCCAATGTCTGCATATCTGCGTCGTTGTCCGGTATCTGAAACGGTGCAGTTGGTTCGAAAGCAACAGTAAGCGATACTTTGACATGGCCCGCAGAGATCAGAGTGTTGTGCAATACTTCTCCCAAAGTATTGTACAATTTTCCTTTTCCCACCTTCCGATGAGTGGGCGAGGACAAGTATAGAAAACATGAAATGACACCCTAAATCAATAGTTAAAACATAAGTACAGTTAATATATAATATTATTTAATGCATAAGTAATTACATAAGCAAGTAAGTAATTAATTACCTCGGGAATACTTTTCAAACCGACATTGCAACTCCCGGTTTCACTCTCCATTTGTATTTCACGTTGGAGCTGATCTGGAAGTTGCTTGTCTTTATTCGTATTCACCAAGAATGCCACTTGCTCTGATAGGATTCTGAGCTTCTCTAATACTTCCTTATTGGAAGGTTTTTGGCGCCTCTCTTGAGGAAAAAAGCTTTTGGGAGTTACGCCAAATCCTTTCCCCCTAACTCGACCGGAATACTCAGGGACATTAAAAACTTTGCCAAGAATGTCCCTGCAACTAGCCTTGTTGCCCTCTTCATTTTCAGAACTTTGTTCGATGGTCTCCTAAAATACATGTAACATTAAAAAGATACGTTCAATAGCATTTTTAAAATACAATATTAAAAATTATATTCAAGTGATAAATACAATATTAAAAAATATTAAAGTCATAATATACTTACACAAAGTTCTATTACTTTTTGAACATTTTCGTTATCAACCACTCCATCCTTATTTACACGAGCTTCCTTCCACAAGATATGACGACCTAACGGTTGATCGGATTGGGTGTCTTATTGCTATTCGTTAAGATCATAAACAAAATATTAGTTAGAAAGTATAGTTTATAATACAAATTCTCTCATTATATAAAAGTGATGTTTAATTACTTACAAGTCTTTGCTCTAGACGTGCATATCCCATACGTGATTTTTTTTATGGGTGCGTCGGATTGCTTGCCCTCTTGCGATTTGCCTTACTAATATTCTATATAAAAAAATTAGCAATTATGTAAAAATTTAAAATACGCTACGAATATGAATAATAAAACACATAAATGCTAATAAATTAATCACTTACGACAAACACGGGGTCAGAACGTTTGAAAACAAATGCTTTCCATTCATCATTTAATATATAATGTTGATATATTTTTGGAGGTTTAGCAGTTGTGTTTCCTTCTCTATCTTTTAGATAGAAATTTGAGAGATGCGATCTAAATCCCCGATGGATTTTCCCAGCAACTCTCAAAACGTAACTCTTTCGTCCCTCATCAAGGACAAAAGTCGTCTGCAATGAAAAAAATTATAAGTAAAGTATTTCAATGAAAAAATTATAAATGACAAAAGATTGGATCAAAAAATTTACTTGAATGTCATTCCATATTATATCTTTGGCATCGTTCAACGCCTTATCTCTCCAATCGTCAATCGTTATTGGGATATTTTGACGAACAACAGCCCCAATATAGCTTACAAACATAGAGCTGTGGGGGTCAATTGGCTGACCACTCTCATTCCAGCCAACCTAATAAACGCATATAGTAAGTACATGCTATTAAAAAAAGATAAAAAAATACACAGCAAATAGAGCATAGTATAGTATAACCTCAAACTTGGTGCCATTGCTCCTTGCTTTAATCATGTTTTGCATTATAGTTGCACCACGTTTGACTTCATTTTCATAAGTCTTAGTGGTGCCAACTTCTTCATTTTGACATTCTAAATCTTTGTTTGTATCCATTTAACTACAACAAGTTCAACATGCAGTTTAGTATAACATCAACAAGCTCAACATGCATCATGCATTATTCTAAACAAGCTCAACATGTATCAATATATATATATTTTAAACAAGCTCAACATGAATTTCAATGATTACAAAAAATTAATAACATCAATACCTGAATAATGGTTCGAAGAAAGATGAAATGCGAAGAAAAGAGCGAACGCAGAAAGTTCACAACAATATGGTTCACAGAAAAACAGTTTGAAGAAATACGTAATGAGGGTTACGTATTTCAATGAAAATATAAGGTTCGAAATGATCTCGGATGGAAATAAGGTTCGAAATGAAGGAGATGATCGTGGAAATATAGTTCGTAATGGACGGGATTTTAGGGTTTGCAAAAGAAGAGAAGAACGATGAAGGTTGAGTTGATAGTGTAGTTTACGTAATGAAGAGGAAACTGAAGAGGTTACTGTTATATATATAACCCTTTTACAACGCTTTTTTATAATCCTTCTACAGCGCTTTTTCAAAGAGCGCTCTAAAAGGCGTCCTTATTTAATTTTTTTAAAAGGCTCTTTTACAGCGCTTTTCCAAATAAGCATTGTAAAAGACCTCATTGATTTAGAAAGTTATATAATGTTTTTGTCAAGCCTTTTACAATGCTTGTTCAAATAAGCGCTGTAAAAGACCTCATTGATTTAGAATGTTACATAATGTTTTTTTAAAGCCTTTTACAACGCTTGTTCAAATAAGCGCTGTAAAAGGTCTCTTTATTTTATTTTTAAAAGAGTCTTTTACAGCGCTTATTTGAACAAGCGCTGTAGTAGACATCCTTGTTTTATTATGTTATATGAATGTTTTTTTACAATCTTTTACAACGCTTTTTTAAAAGAGCGCTGTAAAAGGCCTTATTGTTTTTTTTTTATGTTATTTTTGTGTTTTGTTATGTTATTTTTTAAACACTTCTCCTTTTATGCATCTTCTTCACAAACATCAAAGCTTACTCCACCTCAACACCATTTTTATCTCTTTACATTCCCTTTCATTCTTAAATCAAAACTTGGTCTTCAGGTTCAACACCCTTTTTATCTTTTTACATTCCTTCTTAAATCGAAACTTGGTCTTCAGGTTCATTGCCATGTTGCGAAAAATGGATTTCAGTATGATGTTTTTGTTAACAATGTGTTTTTGTTAAAGAACCTGTTAACAATGTGTTTTTGCGAAAAATGCGTACAAGGTGTTTGAAGAAAATCCTGTTATATAAGGTCATGTTAGGTGTCTGATGAATGTTATTTCTAAAGCCCTTAACAACGCTTTTCAAAAAATCGCTCAAAAAGGCGTCCTTGTTTAATTTTTTAAAAGGCTCTTTTACAACGCTTTTCCCAACAAGCGTTGTAAAAGGTCTCCATCAGAAACCAAATATAACCCTTTTTTTTCTACTTTATTAGTTACTCTTGAGCGTTAACCCCTAGAATTCACACTTGTAAGGCCTCGGTTCGAATCTAAATTAAGTGAACTTCGTAATTGTAAGCGCTTTTAAAAGGTTCTTTTACAAGAGTCTTTTACAGCACTTTTTAAAGTAAGCGCTGTAAAATATATCTTTATTTTATTTTTAAAAGGGCTTTTTACAGCGCTTTTTAAGAAAAGCGCTGTAAAATGTCTTTTTATTTTATTTTTAAAATGTCCATGTAATTTAGCCACCTGAAGTTGCAGGGCATAAACCTCTTGTGAAGTATCACGCAATCAAACACAAAAATGAGTCAAATAACAAACTCATTCAAATATGAAACTCATTCATTCTTATTGACAAATAAAATTAACATAAATTTTATTAAAATAAAAATAAATTATGTTAATCAACATAAATTGTCAAGTAACTGACAATTGGTTCAACACCCAGTAACTTAGATATGTTCCTTTTGATGGCACGTAATTTACATTATATAAGTGGCATTATCATAACCAGTAGCAGCAGAAGCAAAAGAGACTAATTTATATTCAGTTCATGTAAATCAAGCTAAATATTCAGTTCAGTTCATGTAAATCAAGCTAAATATAAGACACTCATTGTTACATGAACTTATTATAAAACACTCAAATCAAGCTAAATATAAATATAAGCAGAAAATAAATTAATCAGAACTTAGTATAAAACACTCAATTCAAATTACATGCATATTTATCACAATAATTCAGATTACATGCATGTACATTAAGATGCCCTTCTTCTTTTCCTGGTGGGATTCACATTTGTTTGTCCATTTACAATACAAAACGATGGATTAATCCAAATTCCCTCATCATGACCATCTCTAAGATATAAACCATCATCAGTTGAATCAATTTCATGTGAGGGTTCAATTATTTGAAAGATGTAGATGATATGAGGGTTTCCAATGTATATAATTATTTGAAAGATGTATTTTACAGCGCTTGTGAAAAAAGCGTTGTAATAGGTAGTTAAATTCAATGAAAGCGCATGTATTTTTCAGCTCTTGTGACAAAAGCGTTGTATTAGGTAGTTAAATTCAATGAAAGCGCATGTAATTTACAGCGCTTGTGAAAAAAGTGCTGTGATAAGTAGTTCAATTATTTGAAAGCGCATGTATTTTACAGCGCTTGTGAAAAAAGAAGCGCTGTTAAATATTACGCGAAAGCGCTTCATTTTACAGCGCTTTTTTGACAAGCGTTGTAAAAGCCTTATAACGTTATGCGCAAACGTTATATGACCTACAATACCGTTTCTTTTATAGCGCTTGTCATCAAAAGCGCTGTAAAAGGCTCCGTTATTTTTAAAATATATTTACAACAGCACTTGTGTTTAGCAAGCGCTGTAAAAGGAGCAATGTTAAATGTCATTTTTGGCGTAGTGAATATATATCTTAAACTCTTTTGTTATTACAGTCGTCAGTTCGCGCTACATATGAGCCAACGACTCGCGGATCTGCTCTTAAATTTTTATCATTTACAATTTGTAAAAGACACAAAAAAATAGTAAAAGTATTTCTTTAAAATAAAACGATACATAAATCAATAAACAACACATTACCCCTTATAATAATATTATTGTTATTATTATTATTATCATTATTATTATTATTATTGTTTTTATTATTATTATTATTATTATTATTATCAATGTTACTATTATTACCATTATTTTGTGAATTTATATATATATATATATAATAAAAATTAATAATAAAGTCAGTCAACACACAAATATTTTCTACTCAAGAACTACATGAGTTTTGATTTCTCTATTGCACATGGGGATACATAGGAGCAAGGTTTTTCCCTTGTCAAACCAAATTAATAAAAAATATTTTTTCTTTCTTTTATTAATATAGATAATTTATTTTCTTTTTTTATTATTCTTTTTGGGGGTAAAAATAAATAAATAAATAGTTTGTATACAATTAATTATAGGGTTACCGTTTTAATGGACATTGTAGGGTGGTAATACTTCTCTATTCCTAATCGACTCCCGATCTAAATTTTTGGTTCAAAAATTATTATTTTAGATTTTATCTAATTTTTCCTTTAATAAAAATAAAATTGATGGCGACTCCTTTTTCGCGGAACCAGACGCCACCGAACCATACATAGTTTATTTAAAAATTCTAATGTTGTGCCATAGCTAAAAAAATTCACAAAAGACTTTTTTAAAACTTAGAATCTTTAAGGGTATAAATCAAATAAAAAAATTTATTAAAAATAAAATCAAAACGCAACATATTTACAAAGACTAAAAATATATTTAAACCTATTTTCAATCTTCCTTCTCAATATAACAACTACATTTTCATAATCGTTATTAATATATAAAATATGATATTTAAAGTCAAAACTTATTATACATTCTTAATACATATATAATCATTGTAGTTTATTGTCTAATAAATATGAATAAAGTATTTACACTAACATATATAATAAATATCAATTAAAAATTATTTAAGTTTATTAAATGTTAAATTAAATTTGTAAAAATAAAAATAAGGAACACTAAAAGTCATAACAATTGAGGATATTAATTTTTTTTTAAAAACACCCATAAATTCAGGTGCATGTCTGAATGCCCATTGCCCATACAGATGAAGAAAAAAAATGGTATTGTATAGACTCTAAGAGTTTGAACTCTAAAAACTAACGTAACCTCAATTAAAGAATCATAAACTCATATATTAATATAAAAGCAATATATATTGGTCAACCATTTTTCCATTTTCTCGATTAAAATTAATGGTTGATTTTGTTTTGTATTTGTTAATTAATGTCGGTAGTGTGCTAATAAAATTTCATAGAAAAATTTATAAATTAATTAATTATAAATATGACAGTATTATAATAATCCAATCTTTTACTATTTATACAACAACCTCATTTTTACAATATTGTCATTTTATTAAAATATTGTCACATCAACAAAAATTCCATGTGGCTCATCTAGAAGTATTATTTCATCATCTCTCTTCCATCCTCCTTATTATTCTATTTCCAATTTGCTTTAACACACATTCTTTTATGGTTTTAATTTCAATTAAAATATTGGTCCTTGTAAACTCTTCTGAAGTTTTAATTTTAATTTCTAGTTTTTGTTTATTTGGAAAATGGAAGACACTGGCATATATCTTTTGGTCTCAATTTTTCTATTATAATTTTTGTTAGATTGATTGTCGAAAATTTTGTAATTGCTTCCATCTAATTTTTGGTTCTTGGTATGCTTATTTTGCGTGCTTTTAGATAAGAAAAACATGTGGGAATTTTTGATATTTTTTAATGTCACATCTTTGAGTTTTAAGTCTATTTATAATTATAATATATTTTGATATATTTACGGTCAACTCTTGTGTGTGTAGACATTTGGTGTAAATACATCAATGTTTTTGACCAAATTGTACTTATATTTTATTACCGAGTATGTTATGTGTCATCCAATATATTTTTCAAATATATGCCATAAATATATTTTTAATAGATAAGTTATGGAATATTATATGATGACCACAATACTATCTTTCTCACCTTATCATTAGAAAGTCAAATAGGGTAGCATTTACCTCTCTAAGTGTAGCAGATAATTCTCTTATTTTTCTCAGGTGATAAATAATAAATACTTAATGTCTATATATCCCACTATTTTGTTTCTACAATTGTTTTCAGAACCCCAATTTTTCAACTCAAAAGGAAATCTCATTGCAGCCCAATTATTTTCAAAGAAGTAGAGAAAGTTGAGTAATTCTTCTTTTGCACAAATAATTTTTGAACATGTGATATTTTATAACATATACTACCTATTTGGTGATTTTACTCAAAATCTTTATTGTTGTTAGAGTATTGTTTTTGCAGGCATATTTTATCTCGTCTACGACATAAAAGTAAAATGTCTCCTCAAAAGACAAAATTGTCCATATTCTACTTTATAGTAGTGTTGTGTCTTCAGGGATTTAGAACCGTGTCTCATTTAATAAATAAAAGAATAAAGCTTAATTATTTAGATTAAAAAATTATTTTTTCTTCTTTTTAAATGTTTTATGTTGTGCTTTTTTTAAAAAAATACCACCTACTTCAAATTTTTACATTTGTTTTACTTCTATTCAACCGTACATACATGGATTCTTTGTGAAAATTTTCATGTCAAGTTGTATAGAAGTATCATACTTACATCATTGGAATTTAGATTTTTTATTTCTTTGATAGGGTAGAATGAAATGAATACTAAATGACTAAATTGTATACATATTTTTCTAACAATATTTTGACTATAGATTTAGATGTGTTCTTCCACTTTTTCTTATAATACTTTTTTATTAAGAGAGCTACTAGAGTTAAATTAAAATGTTATTTGCAACGGTTTTTACAATGATTAAAACAACGCCCATTTTTAATTCTACTTTTCACTTTGTATTTTCTATTTTGTGTTATCATCTGAATATGCCAACTTAGATCAATTTCATGATCAATTATTTTAAAATTATAATTACATGACAACACAAGCGAAAAAGAGCATGGTTAATCTTATTTTATGGTAAATTATTATATATATTAATATTTGTTAAAATAATTTTATGATTTAGTATTATTTATAGATTTTATTTTTAGAATAGTCTTCACTATGGGTTTATTTGAAAAAAATAATTATTTTTTATTTTATGCATCCCATCCACACATTTGAGAAAATAATATCGTAATTAGAAATGTAATTTTTAATAGATTACTTATTAACATATTAACTCTTATAGATATTCGGTTCATCATTTAGACCATTAATGATTAATATACTATTAACTTTAATCTTATTACTATATTTTATTGCATATATATTTTTTACATAATACTCTTTTTATTTTATTTGTCATAATGTTTAATTGGTTGTGCCTAAAGGTTGATGTGTTAGTGGAGTTGCCTTCTCTCTCACACACCACTTCCTTGCATAGCTTCATAGACATCTTATAGAGAGAAATGAAATTTAGCTACCATTAGAGATCCATTAATGTTGACTTTACATATTCCACCACCAACAAAGTAAGTGTCAATACACTGAAATATCCAAGGCATTCACTAAAATTAAGTTGAGTTGAATATCAGGAACATGTCTAACATTCTTCAACTTATGCTTACATCCAATATATGTTTCAACCCAAACATCTTCCATACTAATAATTTTACACACTATTTCATCTCCCATTTTTACCGTGCCAAAATCACCAGCACTGTAAGATAAGAAGAAATCACGCCTAGGAGTAACATGATATGAGGCACAACCATGTTCAAGTCAAAAAGTATAATATCTCTCACCCATTAGAAAAATAATACGGTTAAGAACAAGGGTGCAGAGACGATTGTATTGTGTTTTACGCATTACTTTTATTGTTGTTTTCCAGTTATGATTGCACGTTCTTTTGTAGAGACACCTCAGGGTTATTAGGGTTTCTGAATGTTATCGTAAATGCAAGAATTCCACATGTATCATAATGTTTTGTATCAACTATTCATAGATTAATTCATCATTAAAATTGTCCACATTTTTCCTTATAATTGATTTTGTGTTTCTTGAAAAGGAAGACATGAAGAGCGGAGGTTGCCATGACCAGAGTATGGCACACATCTCTTAAGACCGATAATGGATTCAAGATGTTGAGCAAAGTATAGTAAAATTTGACTTCTTCAAAGCGTTCACTTTATATCAAAGCATGAACTCGTATTAGAGTGTTTACTTGTATTAGAGCATTGACTTTCTATCAGAGTGTTGACTTTATATCAGCATGTTGACTTTATATCAGAGTATTTACTTGAATCAAAGTGTTGACTTTTTGTTAGAGCCAGACAATCGCATGCTTGTCACAATTATCAAATGTGGAATTATCAGAGCGTTGCTTGCAAAAACTAATTACCAGAGGTGCATTTTAGAGCGCGTTCATCAAACTCAAATACAATTTTCAGAGCATTGTTTTGGTATTCCTTTTAGTTGTCCAATCATCAAAGTATGTTGCGTAAAGCCATTTAAGATTACACGATCAAGGAACTGCTCACTTAAATAAAACATTAGTGCTTTAAATTGATTCCATAAAATAATCTTTGTTATCATCCAAACTAGTGAGGGACATTGTTCTTCAATCCAACTTGGTTCTAATAGAATGACTAGAAAGTGGAGTATTAGCAAGTTTGCAATTCCTCATGTTAAACCTCTATAACACCTTCTCATGCGATTGATCAATGTAATTATGTTAAGACAACTACAATTTACCATTCTTCCTGTCACGAGTGATTCTCATGCCAAAGACATGATTTGCATGACCCTAATCTTTAGGAAAAATAGATATTGAGCACTATATAAATTAAAGGATTGACAAATCCATTGCCTTAAGGTTTTGAGTTAAGATTTCTGTCCAACCCACTTGCCTGATTGCTCTTGACCTAGCAACCTAAATCATTATATTTTGTTATAATATCTTATTTTATACTATATTTGTTGTGTTATCTAAAGAAATATGATATATTTAGTTTGTATTCCATAATCATTATATATTATATAATTTTTGTACTTTAATTTATGTTAATAATAGATTTTATAGATTAAGTTTAATATTAACACATCTTTCAAGAGTTTAATATTAAGTTTAATATTATTATTCAATATGTTATATTTATGTTAATAAAATATTTTTTTTATAGATTTTATAGAAAAGTTTCTTCATTTAAAATAATGTCAATCTGGATGAATTAAATCAATAAAAACATGTTCTTCATCGGCTGGGTTCTGTTTGGATTTTGTAAGAAAATATTGAAAAACACTAAACTTATGCAAATATTTTTTTTCTTCGACGCCTGACCCACGCCTAGATGGTGATTAAATAAATTTTAATAGGTAAAGTATGATGCCCTCCCCAAATCATAGTTTCTATTACATTATACTTTGCTCTAAGTTAATAGGTATTATGATATTGTCCTTTTTAACATTAACACATCTTCAAGTGAAAGTTGGTTACATTCAGTTTCATTGGTGACTAGTTTTTAGTTTTTTATTTTTTATTTTTTTTATATAATTTAGAAACAATATAAATTTTAAAAATCTACTTCATTATCTTTAGAACTTTGTCTACAAACATTGTTTCACTACTACTATTTACTAGTCAACAATATACTTTTATCAATATTAAAAAAAAAATACCCTAGTTTCATTTGTCGGTTATTACAAAAAAAAAATATAAATAAACTTGCTTTTTGGAAGGATCTCTTTTATCTATTTCGTAGAACAAGAAAAACAAGAAAGGGGAGTCGAACGGTGCTTGATTTTAAAACTGTTTTAATAAGATTAAAATTAAAAGAGATGAAAACAGAGCATATAAAAAAAACACATCACAATACAATTAATTTATTTTATTTCATCATCAACACAGTAGCTACGTCCAATCCCTTCAAACTGAAGGATTCAATATCAGTACTTTGAAGGCAAGATTGTTAGACCTTGGAGGTATTCGGGTGGGGAATTCCTAGGTGACTTGGAAGTAGCACTCCAAATGTCGGGAGCTACCACGCAACACACGTTCATCTCAACTATCACGTATATATGCCTCGAGTTGAGTTGAGAGGATCTATGAGGACATGGCCAATTTGAATTGTTTGTCACCGAGATGGTGGCATAGTATCAAGCCTCCAAACCAAGTACTTCAGAGTTAGAATGGTACCACAGTGTGAAGTAGAGTCTAAGCTCGTGTATATCATTGCATTTTCTTGTGATTGTTTTGTTGTGATTGGTGTGTCTCAAAAGCGATAATAATTTCTCTTAGACAATTTGATGTTATAGTGAAATTTATTGATTTTCCTTGAGTGATTTTAACCTTTTAATGTGATATTTTCTTGATGGAATGTTTGTGTAATGATATGGTTCTTTTATGATTGTTTGCGTGTTCTTCTTACTTATATTATATTGTCATCATGATTTCAAAACTCACCTCCTTCATTGCAAAATCGCTGTTGTTACAAGTTAATGAATCTTGAATTTCAAGTTTGGGAGGAACCACACTCTGATAGGTGATACCGGGAATTAGGGTTTAATTTGTATTTTACTTATTTAATTTGAAATTAATTTTTGTATAAAAATCATAGAAGTACTAGTAATTTTTTAAATTAAATCAAGTAATAATACTTAAATCAAGCTTATTGAGATTACTCTATTTTAATGGAGAAAATAAGTTTAAAGTGTTCCTTTTAATTTTTGGGAAACATGATATCCTAAGTTAAAAATAAATATTTTTATTTTCTTGAAAACATATTTTTATTTATCTGCTGCAAATTTTATATAAATATAATATAAATTATTATATAAATTATTTTGGGGCTTAGGGTGTCAAATTAGTGGTATCAGAGCAGGTCTGTCCAATCAGGCCAAGTGGGTCGAATGTCGAATCAATGTTAGTCAAATGTCGACTCAGTGTTAGTTGTAAGACCCATAATTTTAAATCCTAAATTATACAATTTTAGGGTATTTTGTATGGAATTCTTAGGCTGTTAGCCCAGTTGTTGGTATTGAGTGAGTTAAATGCCAAAAATATATTTTTGGAAATTGGATTAAAATTATTTGTCGGAAAATAATTTATTTCCGTTACGAAGGATTTAATACCAGGCAATTTTGTTAAAAATATCTCGGGTTGCTAAAAATTGTACCGGACAATTGAGTTGCGACGAGAGTAGATATTTTTATTAAATTAGAATAAAAGGGGAATGAAATGATGGGTGTAAGAGTTGTTAGATATTTGTTGGTTTGGTTTTAATTATAATATATTAATATATATAAATATACATGTATATAGTATGTAATATATATGTATATATGAAAGCTATAAAAAAAAAAAAGAAGCAGAGAACGTAAATAGAGGAAGCTCACGCTTTCCACCTTCGCCCTTCTTCCTTCTTTCTTTTTCCATTTTTTTCTTCTACTTCTTTCTTTGGCTTCAAGAATAGAAGATCACTCAGGATGTATAGTTTTTGTGGAATGATCAGATTAGGTTGACGTATAGGGAGTAGATGTCTTTTTTTTGAATTGCGTTTATTTTAAATTGGAAGACTGTACTGCTTTTTGATGTTTAAATATTTTGGAGTCATATTTCGAAAAATTATTCCGCTGCTTGTAAATTATTTTGACTTAAATATTTATCCAAAGGTATTACCTTATTTATTTCTCTGTTGTATTTTAATTTCTTTTGAAAAAAACAAAATACACCCTTATCTATGAAAATCGGGGTGTTACATTAGTCGAATGTCATTCGTGTCAATTGTGTTTTATTGTGTAATAATTATTTTCACTATGATGATTTTCCCGTTATATTATTGTGTTAAGTGTTATATGCTTTTGTATTATTATACATATTTTCGAGATAACTAGTTAACTGTTTATTATTTGCTTACTCTGATTGTGTTATGGATTCTAAATTCCTACCTAAGTGAGTAAGTAAACCATGAAATTACTTGTTAAGATTTGAGTTAATTTTAATTGTTGATAAGATTATGTTAGTTTCTTGTTGCTTATTGCTTGTTTACCGAACTATGAGTTTTGCACTCTTGTTTTATGTGAATAGTTGGAAATAATGATTTTGATGGACTAGCTGTATGTTTCAAGGTATTAATCTTAGTTGTTTTAAAGTTCCATTTCACCCTTAATCAATTTAAAATATTTAGTCTAAATATGAATCTATTTAAAGTATTTGATCTAATAACTAATTGATTGAAACATTGATTTCTGTATGAATTATGTGTTTAAAACTTCAAATATTGACTTTTACTAGGTACAAATCATTGTTATTGTTGTCGAAACTCAATTTAGAGAAAAAAAAGATGTTTCGTTCTAAACTTTGAGTTAGATAGGAAATATGTCACTTGTGTTTAAAGTTTTAATTTTAACTAAAAAATTCTTAATTTTATTTTATGTTGGCTTGTGTTAAGAAAAAAAAATCAATTTTAAATCGTGACTGTTAACTTTAAATCACTTGAAAATGTTGATAGTTGTATCTATACAAGTAGAGTTTTGATATTAGTTTTGAAAACAATTTAGAATGTTTGTCATGATTTTAAATAGTATGAAATTCGTATTATGAGCAATAGTAATTCTTGAATATTATAAGTTGGTAGGACTTAGAACTTTTTTATAAAATGACATTTTGAACGAGTTAAAATTTACTTATTTTGTATGATGAAAATAACTTTATTTGAATTACTCTAGATTATTTTAAATATATTAAATTGAGTTGAAATTTTGTTGATTTATAAAATAAAATTAATTTTATACTAGTGGTTTTATTTAATGTTTAAAACAGCTTAAAATTTACAACATGTTTTACTATGTGTTGTTTTTAAGAAAATTGAAAAGAGTTGTTGTTAGGAGGCTCGTGTGAATATTGAATCGTGAGGGTGTTGGGATATTTATTTGAAATAATTGATTTTTTGATTATGATATTATGAACTCATTAGAGTTTGAATCGATGTTAGAGTTTTAGATTTAAGAATCTTCTCAATAGTGAAATTCTTTTTGAAAAGTTATCTAAATTTTAGATTCTATAATTGATGTATTTTACGAGTAAATTTTTTTTTGTAGAATTGTAGTTGTTGTGTTTTCACTTTCGAAATGTATATTTGAGTTTAATATAGGAAGGTAACATGTTGTTTGTACATCTCTTTTTTGTTATATAAATTAACCTAACAAAATAGTATGCATTAGATTGGTATGTGTATTGTGAATCACGTAGATTGGTATGCGTACAGAAACTAAAATATATTTTATCAATTTTTTTATTAATTATAAAATTTCAATTTTTTTTTAGACTCGATTTTTAAGATTAGAACATAACTCCAAAAATTTTAAAATTGATGGTGTGTTATGTTTTGGACCAATTTTGTGGCATGATAGAAACTGAGGGATGTATCTATAAGCATGTTGAGTAGGTAGTGTGAGAGGAGGCAATTATTTTGTAGATTTACGAATTAGTGTAATTCATTATCATAACCAATTTGTCTTATGTTTTGTGTCATGTGCACTACTTTAATAAACATAAATATACAAATTTTTTTTGTAAGTTTGATAAAATAAGAAAATAAATTGAAACTATTTTGGAAGTGTTAATTAATTGGAAAATTTTCTATCTATCTATATATATAGTTTAAATTTTATTTCAAAATATAAGTTGAAAATAATAATTTTTACAGTGATTAACTATTTCAAAATGTGTTTTTGATTATTAGAGTACAAGTGAATTTTTAGAAATCTTATAGATTTTAAATATATCTGTGATTTATTTTATTTTTATTGTATTTAGAAACGTGATTTATCTTAGTTGTTTTATTTAGACTTGAATTATTGAAAAATAATTTAAAGAAAAATTTGGAATTCTCAATGATTTTGTTTGTGCTAAATGGTTAGTGATATTTTTTTTAATAATAATTTAAATCTAGAAATCAATTTTTAGAATGATGTTTAACCTTGAAAGTGGTTTATGCCCTACCTGATTCAATTTGGTTTGGTAATGTGCTATATCTTCTAGTAAATAATTATTTATCTTATCTGGTACTTGAAAAATCTATATATGCTTCCATTAGTTGTAAATGGTTAGCCCAAAAGAAAATTTAATCATGATCAATTTGGAGCAGTTAGACCTCTATGAGAATATGTTTCATTTTAAGAATCCTCGTTTGAGTTATGAGATGAACGTAAAATCTTGGTGCTAATTTTTGGATTAGTTATTTGAATGTGTATATGATTATGTAAATATTAAATTGTTTGTGTTTCAAGTGTTCTAATTGTTTGGAATTTGTGTATAGAGTTATAGTAGTCGAGAGCATCTAAAAGTGAAATAGTTCTATATTTCTTCAATTGGATTATTAATTTTATATTGATATTAGTGTCATTTCCTTGTTGTGGTAACTAGTTGTAAATTACCAATAAATTATTGTCAATGTGTAATTAAGCGAGTTTTTAACTTGAACTAAGGAGTAGGAGTTGTCAATATTGTTATAAATATTTGTTAATTTTATTTTGGAAATAGTTAGGTGTTCATCTCTAATACAACTTTAAGTGATTATGAGTCTTATGTGACATCAATGTTGAATGCTAATAATTGATTACATGACACGAATATTAGGTTAGTGGTGTGTACTTAAATTTAACATTCAAATATGTATGTTTGATATTCTAACTAATTTGCTTAAAATGAATAAGAACATTGTGTTAGTGTCTTATTTGTTCTATATTATTTCATTTCATAAGGACTATAACTATTATATGAGCGAACTAGGATAAAGAAGAAGAGATAAAACCATGATACCTTCTACTTCGTTATCTATAGAGGAAGTAGAAAATAGAAATGACCAAGACAATTATCAAAATAAAGAGTTACAAATAGAAAAAATAGAAAATAAATTACAAAATTGGAATTTGCCTAACATCAAATATAAAGAAATATATTAAAACTAGTACATTTGACAAATTAAGATCTCAGGAAATTAGCCATGCATTAGAACCTTCCAATTCAATAGTTGAACATCATGAAACTGTTAATTTATTAAATGAAGAAATAATTGATGATCATATTAAACAAATATTTCGTTATATTCACTTAGGATTAACTGGTTTGAAGATTATTGTTTAGAAAATGATATAGAAAACTCTTTTATTAGAAACAATCACATAAATGTTAATACTAAAATAAGTAATAAATGGAAAACTGTAGATGATAAAATAATAGAATCTATACATCCTCCATTAGAAGCAATAAAAATAGAAAAGAAGGAAATTATATTCGAAGCTTCACCCTTTAAAACAATTAAGCATCCAAATCATGAAAATAAAGAAATAGGAAGAGTCCAAAATCAATTAAACTTTAGTAATCAAATATTACATACTATGGCTGAACAATTATATAGAGTAGAATTACAAGTGAGTAAAAATAACTCCAGTACGTCTAGTGACCTCTGCAACGTATAGTGGAGATTCAATTATAGAATTATAAACTAGATCCAACAAGACCTATTTATAAACTAGATTCAAAAAGACCGATTTGCAAATTAATAAATGTACCTAAAAAAGAATTAAAAGAAGCAAAATAAAAAAATAACTCAGATGAATTAATAGAACAATTAAAAAATTTTACAATTACAAATAATTCTCAAGTCAATGTATTATCATAAGACCTCAATGAGTTAGAAGTTAACAAAATTAAAAATATGAAAAATACTGGTTATCTGGGTAAAACTAGAAATTATTATCCCAAACTTAGCTATCCAAACTTACAACTTGAAGAAAGTTACTAGATGACCTCCGCAACGTATAGTGGAGATTCAATTATTGAATGGAACATAAATGGACATAGTGAACAAAGCATATTAAATATTATTCAAGCCATGACTATGGCAGCCATTGCCTTTAAAACATCATCAAAAAATACTGATAAAAAGGCAACATTATTATTAATCACATGATTCACTGGTTAATTAAAAGGATGGTGGGATAATATATGTAAGACCCTTAATTTTTAAATCCTAAATTATACTATTTAAGGGTATTTTGTGTTGAATTTCTTAGGCTTTTAGCCCAGTTTTTGGTAATTAGTGAGTTAAATGCCAAAAATATATTTTTGGAAATTGGATAAAAATTATTTGTTGGAAAATAATTTATTTACGTTGTGAAAAATTTAATACCGGACAGTTTTATTAAAAATATCACTCGGTGCTGAAAATTTATCTGACAATTGAGTTGCGACGAGAGTAGATATTTTATCAAATTAGATTGAGATGGGAGTGAAGTGATGGGTGTGAGATATTTATTGATTTAGCTTTAATTATAATATATATATATATATATATGAATATATATTATAAGTAATATATATATATAGTAAGTAATATATATAAATAAGTAATATATATATATATATATATATATGTTAGAAAAAGTTAGAAAAGGAAGGAATAGAGAAAGAATACGAGAAACAGAGGAAGGAAAAAGAGAAAATGAAAATACTGCCTCTTCCATTCTCGTGAACCCTTCTTCTTCCTACTTCCTTCCATTTTGTTTTCCTCCTTTTGCTTCAAGAAAAGAAACCCAAGGCTTAGTTGGTGAGAAAGAAAAGAGCTCTCAACTTCTTTCTTCTTCTCGGATTCGAAAATGGCGTTAGGGATTTTCAAACCGTCAAACACAATCTTTCACTTTTTCTTCTAGATCTATGCTTCGTTTCGCAAAGAGATAGAAGGGAAAGTTGTTCACCACCACGCTACGGTGCTAGTGAACTAACTTTGGAAGCGACTTCGCGAATGGAGATTTTATCGGAATTACTCGCGGTACGGTAATCGCTCGTTAAAGCTATCGTTAAGGTAAGGGCTCCTTCCAAATTTTTAGTTTTCCTTCAGGGACTTATCTGTGGTTGTGTGGAAAATAAATTTGTTAAGGTTGAAGTGTTGATTTGGGGAAAATGAATATAATGCTTTTATGGGTGAAATTTTAGAGTTGGGTTTTGGTGATATTGATGAGTGTTTCATGTAAAATGAATTTAACTCATTTATGTGTGATTTTGAGGAAATGAAATTTTATATTTGAGTGGTGGGTTGTGATGATTTGTGGTTGTCGTGTTTGACGTGTTCATAACTAATACTTATAAATTTTGAGATGTGTTTGTGTGGATTCTTTGGAAAAATGAATTGATGTAATTTGGTGTGAATTGTGGATGGAAATTGAGAATATGTCTGAGTATGTTCTGTGTGGAATTTGAAAATCATTAGAGTTAAACAAGTATTAAAAATGGGGAATCTTTTAATGACTCTATTTACTTAATATTTGTAGTGAAAATCGTTAGAGTTAAATGAGTATTAAGAATGGAGAATCTCTTAATATCTGCATTTACTTAATGATTGTCGTTCAAATTGTAAGAGTTAAATGGGTATTAAAAATGGGGAATCTTTTAATATCTGCCTTTACTTAATGGTGCTTGTTCGTGAGAGACTGCACTTGTGTTTGTCCGTGAGAGACTATACCCTGGTAAATTGTGTTTGTCCGTGAGAGACTACACCCTGGTACATTGTGTTTTTCCGTGAGAGACTACACCCTGGTAAATTGTGTTTGTTCGTGAGAGGCTGCATTGGTGTTTGTCTGTGAGAGACTACGCCTTGGTAAATTGTGTTTGTCCGTGAGAGACTGCACTGGTGTTCGTCCGTGAGAGACTACACCCTAGTAAATTGTGTTTGTCCGTGAGAGACTACACCTTGGTAAATTGTGTTTGTCCGTGAGAGACTGCATTGATGTTTGTCCGTGAAAGACTACACCCTAGTAAATTGTGTTTGTCCGTGAGAGACTGCACTGGTGTTTGTCCGTGAGAGACTACACCCTAGTAAATTGTGTTTGTCCGTGAGAGACTACACTGATGTTTGTCCGTGAAAGACTACACCCTGGTAAATTATGTATGTTCGTGAGAGACTGCACTAGTGTTTGTCCGTGAGAGACTACACCCTAGTAAATTGTGTTTGTTCGTGAGAGACTGCACTGGTTTTTGTCCGTGAGAGACTACACCCTAGTAAATTGTGTTTGTCCATGAGAGACTGCACTGGTGTTTGCCCGTGAGAGACTACACCATAGTAAATTGTGTTTGTCCATGAGAGACTGCACTGGTGTTTGTCCGTGAGAGACTACACCCTAGTAAATTGTGTTTGTCCGTGAGAGACTACACGTTGGTAAATTGTGTTGTTCGAGAGAGACTGCACTGGTGTTTGTCAGTGAGAGACTATACCCTTGAAAATCTTGTCTATCCGGGAGAGACTGCACCCGTGTTTGTCCATGAGAGACTGCACTCGTGTTCGTTCGTGAGAAACTGTACATTTAGAATTTACGCCTCTCGCGGAGGGTTTTGTTTGGAATTGAGGTTTAAGAGTTGTGATAGGCTAAAAATTAATAAATCGTGCGGGCCTGTAATAGGTGGCACCTTGGTAATAAGTGATGGTCTGTGAGAGACTGTACAATTACGATTTTCTACTCTCGGAGAGTTTGATTTGAATTCCGAGTCTATGCATTTTGCCATATACGCATCGCATTAGTGTGTTTGGCACGCGAGTCGTGTTAGATTCAAGATTATGATTGAGTGTTTGAACTCAAGTTGTCATGATGATTGTGTTATAATTGCCAAGTGTGGATGTTTGGATTGTTTGTAAGTGCGATTGATTGCAAAACCTTTTCGAAACTTAAGTTGTCGGGGTGATTGTGTTATAGTTGCCAAATGTGGATGTTATGGAATTGTTTGTAAGTGTGATTGATTACAAAACCATTTCGAAACTCAAGATGTCGTGGTGATTGCGCTATAATTGTTAAGTGTGATTGTTTGGATTTGTGTGTAAGTGTTGATTGATTTCGTAACCCTTTGAAAAGCTGAAAAATGCTGAATTTTGCTGTTTTTCTGCTGCTGTTTGATGTGTATTCGAATACAGCAAGTTGTATTCGAATACAAACATGTTGTTTTTGCCACTGACTTACTGCGTAGTCGAATACAAACTATTGTATTCGAATACAGATATGTTGTTTTTGATGCTGAATGCTGAAACAGCCTTGTATTCGAATACAGCAGTGCTGTTTTGTTAAAAACGTCATTTTTCAACCTTGTTTATGAATGTTTAGCATATGGAAACCCTTTTAAGGTGCATGCAAGTTTAAATGTCATTTTGTGCATTTAAAAACTTAAATGTTATGTGTTAATTGTTAATTTCGGTTGGTGACCCTTTACACTATTGTGGAAATCTGGGCTTTGCCCTCATATGAGAAGCAGGACCATCCTACCGGTTTGTATCATGTGGATGGGAATGTAGTTGGAAACACCTGACTAGAGCTATGTTAGGAGGATCTTGAGGGACGCGTGAAGATCACTCAGGATGTATAGTTTTTTGTAGAATGATCAGATCAGGTTGTCGTATAGGGACTAGATGTCTTTCTTTTGGGATGTGTTTATTTAAATTTGGAAGACTGTACCTATACCAATATTGTCAGAATGACATTTTATTTTCGATGGGTCTCATGTACCATTTTTTGATGTGTAAATACCTTGGATTCGCATTGCAAAAACTATTCCGCTGCTTGTAAATTATGTTGACTTAATTGTCGTTGTGTTATGACTTAAATATTTATCCAAAGGTATTTCCTTATTTATTTCTTTGTGTTATGAATTTGTTTTGAAATAAAAAAATACACTCTCGCTGTTAAAACTCGGGGTCTTACAATATAGTTACTGAAGAAGAAAAAACTATGATATTAACAACAGTTAAAGTAGATAATAATGGAATACCAATAGAAGAGGACTCCCTAAATACCCTATTATATGCTATCACGAAAGCCTTTGTAGGAGACCCATTACAATTACAAGAAAGGGCTGCTAAACAATTAGTCAACCTTCATTGCCCTTCCATGTCTGATTATAGATGGTATAAAGAAATATTTATGTCAAAATTATATATGAGACCAGATGGAAGTGCGGATTATTGGAAAGAGAGATTTTTAGCAAGATTACCTAAATTATTTAGTGAGAAGGTTAAAATGAATATTAAATAAAAATTTAATGGAATAATTCCTTATGGAACATTAACCTTAGGACAAATATCGAAATACGTAGAAGAAACTGGAATAGGAACTTGCACAGATTTTAAAATACAAAATAAAATTAGATCAAAAGCAATGCAAAGTAGAAAAGAATTAGGATCATTTTGTGAACAATTCAGAATAGAGACAGCTAAACCACCAAAAAAAACATAAATAAAAGTTATCCAAAATAGACATTTAGACATTATAAGAAAAAGAGAAACTATAACAATAATTACACCCCAAAGGAACCAATAAAGAAAACACAAAAAATTAAAATAAAAAAAAAAAACTAAC
>JBBPBT010000183.1:9545325-9560843 GCA_037974875.1 Cicer bijugum
TTTAATTATGGAAGACTAGGATGTTAAGATAAAAAACTGTAGAGTAATCAGTAAATTAGAAATACAAAAAGAATTAAAAGAAAGTCTTATTAATATCTTAGAAGAAATTATGTTGATTGATGAATCCTCTAGTTCTTCAGAAGAATCATCTTACGAAGAAGAATATGTTAAGTTACTATTAATGGTAGATGTTGAATCTAACATTGATATAATGGATTCATTAAATCTTTTAATTCTATTATCACGTAACTCTAATAATATGGGAGTATTTAGTCCTAACTTATGTAATGATTTAACAACAACTTGTATTAATCCTAAGTGAATATAACGAAATCCTTGTTTAATATGATCATCAATTATTTCTTAATTTAATAAATTAATTGTTTCATGATGTTCAAACATTGATTTGGAAGATTCTAATGTATGGCTAATTTCCTGAGATCTTAATTTGTCAAACATACTAGTTTTATATATTTCTTTATATTTGATGTCAGACATATTCCAATTTTGTAATTTATTTTCTATTTCTCCTATTTGTAACTCTTTATTTTGATAATTGTGTTGGTCCTTTCTATTTTCTGATTCCATTATAGATAATGAAGTAAAAAGTATCATGGTTTTATCTCTTCTTCTGAATCCTAGTTCGCTCAAGGTTATAAGGAATTTGGCCATATTTCTATAGTTTAAACTTATTATTTTCAAAATCTTTCTCTTCTCACGGGACCACTAATATATCTATTCTGGGAACACCTACCTCTCTCTCTGGCTTACAGCTTACCAACAAAATCAACCACAGTTGTCCAACATTTTGAGGATTAAGATTTTGAAAACATAAGTTTAAAATATAAAAAAATATAATTTAATTCCTCAGAGTCATCTTACAAGGCTCTGATACCATAATGAAGATGAAGCAAAGCAATGATAAAAATAAATATACCATAATTCAGTAAAGCAAAATATAATCCATAAAGAGTTATGTGAAAATAATGGTAAATCATCAAGAAATATATCTAATTTAGTTGATAATAAGAAAACAATTTGGAAAACTAATTGAATGTAATCAAGTTCATAAATTTGTTCATGATTATAATTAAAAACTTACAATTAGATCTTTTAGAGAATGAGGGAAATGCAAGGTAACGATTGTCAAATTTTTATGAGTATTTTCGAATGCCTTGCATAATGAAAGACCATTTTCGTTTATAATGGAAGGATATGTCTAAGATTACAATATTGTCCCTGTACTAATTTACATTGATGGCTTTACATAATTCAAATAGCACTAATAATTTAACTTTAATAAAGTGAATAGTAAAAAAGCTTAATAATACATTGCAAAAGTCAAAAGTAAACATAATGTTGTCGGCCTTGATAATGACGTCAAGATAATGGGTTGTCTTTGTCAAAAGTAGTCGTGATGCTTTGTCTAGGAATCTTTAATGATGACAATTGGTTATTGTCTTTTAATGCCCTTGGTCCAGAGTGTGGTCACATCTTGCCTTTAATAATTCAACTAACTTTAATAATTTAGATTTCTTCTATTCCATTGCGATCATCTTCATTTTATTGAGTAAAGCTTTGCGATCATTCTATGGAGTCTTCATTATTGTCTGATTCAGTAATTGCCTTTTGTAATTTCTTTAAAAATTCTTTTTTATTTGAAGAAGCTCATAATTCTGCCATAATCTTATATTTTCTGCCAAGAATTGTCCTTCTTTAATGATCTCTTTTGGTTTATTAAGAAATTTAGGATTTCTTCTAAACCATTCTAAGAGTGTAGAGTTTTTTAATAATTCTGGATTAAATAAGTTCCACCATTTGATTTTAATAACTCTAAATACCCAATTGATATTAGACTTAGGAAATGATAATTCCTTTTACATGTCCACGAGGTAATCCATCAAATACCAAAGCTAGCATAAAACATTAATATCTTCATATGATCTAGAAAATTAGTTTCTTTAACAAACTCTTGGAATGTTGATCCATCAAATTCTGGGTAAATTTCTGGCTCGGGTCCCCATTCATTGAACCATTTAATAAACCACAATGGGAATTGTAATGAAATGTCTTTTCTAAACCAAATGAACCAGGAATGTTCAAAGGGTTCTTGTAATAGCATGTTTGTCCATGCTTCCATATAATCATAATAAGAATATTCCAGAGGAGTAAACGGTATGGAAAAGTCTTTTAATGCTGAAGAGTGATCTTTCCAATCTGTTGGTGATAATACCTTTAATATTTTAAATTTTGAAAAAATAATTTTTTAATTATCACTCTAGTCATATGTATGAGTTATTCTATAGAATCAGTATCCACTAAAAAAAACTCAGAGAATAATCTTGTTTTCTCTGGGGTGGCTGGTAGATAATGAAATTCCTGAGGGTTATAATAAGAAACAATATAAAGTAATGATTTGTTCAATGAATATTCAGGTTCCACAAGAAAAAGTATTTTCTTATAACCCTTTTCTATAAATGGACAATTTAATTTACTAGGGGGTGTGTAATAGGGTAATTTTTCTGGATTTTGCGTTGGAGTATTTAATTGGGATGGTGTGTTTAAGGCAAATTATAATGCTGAGATTAATTGGGATTGGATTGTGGGTCTTATTGTTTTTGGTTGTATGGAAGTTGTCAGGTAAAAATATGGTAATGCTAATTGGGTTAATGAAGTAAACCTGTTTTGGTTTGGTAATTGGGAGGAAGAAGAGGGAGTTTGTAATACCTGTTTTATAGTGGGTGTTTTTGAAAAACATTCTTCTGTAATTGGGGGTCAATACTTATCTTTATGACTCATTGTGCTTTCCCTGTAAAAAATTCTCTAGTAAAAAAATCTGGTAATGAGTTTTTCTCTCCTTGAATATGTTCTATTTCGAAATCAAAACAAGAAAGTAATGATTTCCATCTGGCAAAAATATATTTAGAAACCAATTTTTTAACATCCTTTGGCAAAACATCTGTTGCTGCTTTTCAATCAGTTTCTAATAAAAATTTCTACGAAAATAAGTCATCTTGAAATTTTGTAATGCATAAAACAATTGCCAAAATCTCATTTTTAACAGTAATATATTTTAATTGGACTGTGTTCCATATTCCTGAATAATATCTCACTACTTGCTCTTTTTGGTTTTCTGGTAATTTTTGTTTTAACACTCCTCCATAACCTAATTCTGACGAATCGGTCTCTACTATTAGTAGGGCTTGAGGGTGTGGAATCCTTAACCAAGGTAATTTTTTAATTATTTGGTTTAAGATTTTGACACTATTGGTCATAGTCTCACTCCATTTGCGTGGATTTTTTCTTAATCTTTTAAATAAAGGTGAACATATAATCCTAAGGTTGGGAATAAAGTCTGCTACATAATTTATACATCGTAAGAATCTCTGTAATTGAGTTTTGTCTTTTAATTCATTAGGAAATATTTCTCCAAATTCTATTGACCTACTAATTGATGTTATTGTTCCTTGATAAATGTTGAATCCTAAAAATCTAATATTATCTTGAAATAATTTCATTTTCTGGGTTGACACCACTAATCCATTTTCTTTAATAATATTAAAGAATTTTTCTAGATGTTCAAAGTGTTGAATAATACTTTTTGAAAAAATTAAAATGTCATTCATAATATTTTGGAATTCATTTGGTGCATTCTTTAATCCGAAGGGCATAACATTCCATTCGTAATGTCCAAAGGGCACTACAAAGGCTTTTTATATTTATTCTTTTCTTCTATTTGTATTTGGTAATATCCCGACTTTGTAACACCCCGTTTTTCAAAGCGAGGGTGTACTTTTTTTTTCAAAAGAAATTAAAATACAACAGAGAAATAAATAAGGTAAAACCTTTGGATAAATAATTAAGTCATTAAAATTTACAAGCAGCGGAAAAGTTTTTCAAAATATAAATCCAAAGCATGTCCTGATGTCAACAATAGTACAGGTACATCCTTTCAACTTAACATATAGGTAGCCCAAAAGAAAGACATATGTGTCTTGAGTGACAACCTAGTCTGATCATTCTATACATAACAAAAAACTATACGCCTTGAGTAATCTCCACACGCCCCGTGAGATTCTCCTAACGTAGCTCCAATCAAGCACTCCCATCCACATTCCCATCCGGAGGGTACGAACCGGTAGGATCATTCTGACTCTCATCTGAGGGCAAAGCCCAGATTTCCACAATAGTTGTAAAGGGTCATCAACCGAAATTAACAGTTAACACATAACATTTTAAGCTTTTCAATGCACATATAACCTTTTCAATTTATCATACATCTTAGAAGGGTTTTCCACATGCTAAAAGTTCATGTAATGCTTGCCAAATGTAAATGGAATCAAATAGAGTTATCAATCCATCAAGCAATGGCGGATCTTGCCCAAAATATTTGGAGGAGCCGGAGAGCGACAAGTATTAACTAAAATATTATAATTAAAATTTAAATATTATAATTAAAATTTTTAAAAGTCATATAGTTTTTTTAGAGTATCACACAATATATGCATAGTAGACAAATTGAAAAAAATTAGAATTTCAATTTTCACAAGTCACAATTTTCACAAGTCGCATAATTTTCACAAATCACACAATTAAATCAAATAAAATATATTCATTTTATAATTTTCATCTTTGTCAAAAAAATTCTTTTTTAAAAAATGCATCAAATTTTTTATGTTTAAATATCGCGTCACTTCTAAAAAATACACATATTAATTAAAATAATTTATAATTAAAAAATAGTATCACGCTATATCATATATCAATGATTAACATGAAAAAACTTGTTAATAGTTGATTCGAAATTAATTAATTTATCATTCTCTATCATATACTTTATGTATATACAAATGTTTGTTCTAAAGGGAGAAAAGTGAGATGAAAATTACTCAAAACCATATAGTTTAAGGATATTTTAATAATTTATTGATAATATATAGTTAGTTATTATATATATATATATATATATATATATAAAAGAAATTAAAAAATATAGGGGGTGCCGTGGCACCTGCCCGCTCCTAAGAAGATCCGCCACTGCCATCAAGTAATACATAACTGAACAAAGCATTGAGCAATCAATTATCAAACTCAAAATAAGATTTCCCACTGAGCCAATCGATTGGGTAAATTGATTTATGGCAAGGGAAGTCCCTGTAACTCATCAAATCGATTGGGCAAATCGATTTCATGAAAGACAGAGCCCCTGTAATGAATCCAATCGATTGGGCAAATCGATTTCTTGAAAGACAAAACCCCTGTAACTCAGCAAATCGATTGGGAAAATCAATTTCGTAAAAGACAGAGCCCCTGTGATGAATCCAATCGATTGGGAAAATCGATTTCGTGAAAGACAGAGCCCCTATAACTCAGTAAATCGATTGGGTAAATCGATTTCCCTGTATATTCTTTCAAAAATACATAAACTTAACTCAATCACATTCAAACACCACTCCAAACCTTAACACTTAACAATACCCATACAATCACCACGACATTATGAGTTTCGAAAACATTTTACAATCTAACATACTATCACACAATTCCAAACATAACTCTTAGAACAATCAACACAATCTCAATTTGAATCAAACACACTTACACATAGTTTCAAACCATAACACTTAGCAAAATCAACACAATCATAAATTTGATTCAACCACGACTCGTGTGCTAAGCACCCTAATACAATGCGTATATGCCAAAATGCATGGACTCGGAATTCCAAACCAAAACCCTCCTCGAAGGGCCGTAAATCATAATTATACCGCCTATCGCAGGCAAAAGTACCAATTACCGAGTTGCCACCTATCACGGGTCTGCACGATTTACTAAAAAGCGTAAACCATAAACGTATTGCCTATCACGGGCCCGTATCATTTACCAAAGTGCCACCTATCACGGGTCTGCACGGCTTACTAAAATGAATGTAAATTGTAAACGTACCGCCTATCACAGGCCAAAGTACTCTTTACCAAGGTGCCACCTATCACGGGTCTGCACAATTTACAAAAAACCGTAAATCGTAAAAGTACCGCCTATCACGGGCCAAAGTAGTATTTACCAAGGTGCCACCTATCACAGGTCTGCACAATTTACAAAAACGTAAATCATAAATGTACCGTCTATCACAGGCCAAAGTACTATTTATCAAGGTGCCACCTATCACGGGTCTGCACGATTTACAAAAAGCATGAAAATGCATGAGCGTATACTGACTCCATTCACAACAATCGTTAAGCAAATACAGTTATTAAAAGATTCCCCATTTTTAACATTCATTTGACTTAAACGATTTTCATGCCAAACATTAAGCAAACAGACATATTAAGAGATTCCCCATTCTTAATATACTTTTGACTTAAACGATTTCCACAACAAAATATTCAGTAAACAAGTCATTAAGAGATTCCCCATTCTTAATACGCATTTCACTGAAACGATATTCAAAAACAAACATTAAGTAACCAAGACATTAAGAGATTCCCCATTCTTAACGCTCAGTTAACTTAAACGATTTTCAAACAACATTAAGTAAACGAGACATTAAGAGATTCCTCATTCTTAATTCTCATTTAACTTAAACGATTTTCACAAACTCACATTAAGTAAACGAGACATTAAGAGATTCCCCATTCTGAATACTCGTATAACTTAATAGTTTTCAAATTCCACACAGAACAAACTCAAACATACTTTCACATTCAATCCATAATTCGCACCAAATCATTTTCCACACAAACCACACAAACACATCTCAAGTTTCATCAGTATCAATTTAGAACACGTCAAAAACAATGAACACAAATCAACACAATCCACCACTCAAACACACAAGTTTCATTCACTCAAAATCATACATAAATGAGTTTAAATTCATTTTCCATGAAGCATTCATCAATATAACCAAAACCTAACTCTAAGATTTTACCCATAAAGCCTTAGATACATTTCCCAAATCAATACCCTAACCCTAACAAAATTCTTTTCCACACAACTACAGATAAGGCCCTAAATGCAAACTAAAAGTTTGGAAGGAGCCCTTACCTTATCGTTAGCTTTAACGTCGATTTACGGCACCCCGATCAATTCCGGTAAAAACTTTGCTCGTGACGTCGCTACCAAAATTAGCTCACTAGCACCGTAGTGTAGTGGTGAGTAACTTTCCCTTCTATCCCTTCGCGAAATGAAGCTTGGATCTAGAAGAAACGGCAAGATTTGTGTTTGACGGTTTTGAAATCCCTAAACCGTTTTTCTTCGTTTTTGGTTCAAAGAGGAAGAGTGAAGTTGAGAAATCTTTGTCCTGTCACCCACTATAAATTGCAAACTCAAAGGAAAGAAAAGAAAGCAAAAATGAGCAACAATGGAGGAAGGGAGAAGAATGAGTGAGCGCGGGCAGAGGAAGAATATGGAAAATTTTGTTTTTCTCTCCTTTCTCTCTCTTTCCTTTGTTTTTCCTTTCCCTCTTTTTCTTTCCTTCCCATTTCTTTATATAAACATATATATATATATATATATTAATAATAATTAACAAATATCTTCAAATCTTTAGATATTTATTAAATTACCCTTTCACCCATAACGCATTAAACTCTTCGCAAAAGATTTACCGCATTTAATTTAATTTATTTATCGACGAGTAATTTTAATCAGGCATCAAAATATCTTTTTGGTCATATAAACTCCAAAATATTAATAACTTGGCTAAAAAGCCCCTGAGTTCAATACCAAAATCCATTAAAATACATAAGGTATAATTTAAAATTACGGGTCTTACAGACTTCATGTCAAATTTAGAAAATACAGATGAACTATGTAATCTACTTACTAAATCTTTTTTATTGGGTATTGGATATCTAATCCATTTTAATACTTTATTTAAAGGTTTTTAATTAATAACTAATCTGGTTGCTCCTCTTTCTAATTATGCTGAGTTCGTTACATAGAACCCTACACAACTCCAATAGACTTACTAGGTCTTATTAATCCTTTATCTAAGTATTCTTGTATTTCTTTTTTACAATAATCTAGGTATTGTTGATTCATTTGTATTGGTCTTGCCTTTGTGGGCATGTTTCTCTCATAAAAACTAGGTTCATTATGACACCCTAAACCCCAAAATAATATATAATAATGAACCCTAAACAGAAATCGTGAAATGAAATCGTGAAATTGTGAAAACCACCTACAACTGCTGTGAAAACCACCTACAGCTTTGCCTCAAGTGCTTCGAAGCACCTTTCATTTATTTTAAAAGAAACTCAGCATGTCAACTTTCTTACCCAGAGAATTAATATACAAGTCAACCATTCTTGATTGTTGGATCAAAACTATCTACCTAGAAACTATCAGACTCACATGTTCACTTTTTGAAGGCTAATATTATCGCTTGAAGTCGTATTTAGTTATATAAGTTCTTAACAGAGTGCTTTAGGAAACTGAAGGAATTATAGGACAACATAAGTTGAAGGCCAACCTCCAGCTAGACAATACGAGCACATGGAATTGGAGTCTCATACCGAGTTATATTAATGCTTAATAACCAAATATTTTAGGGAAATGAACACCAACACGAAGACGATGAAGAAGAAGAAGACGAAGATGAAGAAGAAGAAGACGACGAACACCAACACGAAACACGAAGACGAACACCAACAATGAAGAAGAAGACGAAATCGGAATCGGATGATGATGAAGAAAAGGGAAACAATCAATTTTGATGAAAAGGGTTCACGATTTGGGGCTTTTGTTGAATTGGGGCTATTTTTTGATTTAGGGTTCAAGCTAGTTCATATGCTTCTGATTCTCATTGTTGCAGATATTTTTTATTTTCTTTTAACTTAATTTTAACAATTAAATTGTATTTTTAAAAATATTGTCACAATTATAATAATGATTTTTAAAAATATAAATTATATTTTTTAATCAGAAATAATATAATAATGAGTTTATTCCACATAAGCGTCTGCCACATCACCTTTTTATTGACACGTCATTAAAAAAATGACAACTGTTAATGATTTGGACTCAAATTCTATTTGGGGGACTAAAACTGTGGACAAACAAAATAGGAAGACTACTTTCAATTTTTACCTATAATAGGGAGACTAAAAGTGCAATTAAGACTTATATATAATAAGAAATAAGGGCAGATGAATCTTCCCCAACTAATGGAGTGCAAAAATAAAAGACAAATTTGGCTCTACCTCGCGTTGTTTTCATTTCTAACGAAGAGGAGTAAGTTTTCACTTATTAAAAAAATAAATAAATCATCAATCAATTTAATGCTTAAAGTATAACTCTACCATCAATTTACTAAAAGGAAAAGGTAAAGAACTGTTTTTGTTTAAAATAATTGTCCTTCAAGATTCGTTTCAGGTTAATTAAGCAAAGGATTAAATCAATAAGTGTAACAATTTTACACTATATTATTATCTCTATATATAACATGTTCTTGAAAATTTATTTATCTCTTTTTATAAAATTTCATTTGAATTTTTAACTGCATTAATTACTCTTTTTATTAATTTAATTTTAAACTTTTATTTTTACGATAAATAATAAATACTATGATAAAAGTCCTAATTAAATCTCTCTCTTGAAAGACAAACATGTAAAAACAATAACGTTATTAATAAATTTAACATTTATTATCAATTTTCTTAATTCATGTGATTTGATGAAAGAGTCTTATATATAAAGACGAAGATGTATATAAAGACGAAGATGATAAATTTGTGTTTGTTAATTATTGTCTATTAATAAATTAATTAATTAATTAAATAATAATAATAATAATAATTAAATAATAATAATAATAATAGTAGTAGGACTCTGTTTGATTATTTATGCACATGACAAACAATTTTACACCGCACTAAACAATTTTATGTTGCATTGTATTTCACATGAGAGACAGGGATAGAGGCAAGAGAGCCATTAGAGTGTATATAGACATAAAAGGGAGATAGAAGAGAGGGAAAAAGTAGAGAGTAGAGAAAGATACGAGGGAATTAGGAGAAATAGATTAAGAGAGATAAAATATAAGAGCAGAGAAACATATTAAGAAGGGGAAGAGAGAGGCAAGAAATAAATAAAGAATGATGACAGGCTAGAGAAAGGAAGAGAGATATGAGTTAGTATAGAGAGAAGAGGAGGAGAGAAACATGAGAGAGTAGATAGAGATAATAAATTTATAGTAAAAAATAAAAATGATATTTTGGTATTTTTTATAGCTTGTACTCAAAAAAAAAAAAAAGTTGTTGCATAGTTTAGCAAGGACAAGAATTCTTGTTTTTGTCAAATTCCTTGCTCATTTGTTTTTTTCAACCATTTAATCATATTTTAAATCAAAAACATCCGTAATAAATTAAGGTTATAAGGAAAAATTAAAATGACACCAACTCCACTTATTTAGTCTTTTGGTAAAAAGACATTAAATTCATAGGTTGCAATAGTTATAAAATAGTTTAGTTCTTTATGAAAGTTGAAGTGAAAGAATGTGTTCAACTTCTCCCTCTAACAAAAATTAACAACTAATTAGTAACATTGACTATTTTAAAAAAATTTGTATGTTGCACCTTCAATCGCGCTAGTATCATTAGAGAAAAACAAATATAAATCTTTTTATAAATATTCATTGAATCTTAAGATCTTCTTAACTTTAAGTTGAATATCATCATCTCACTCTAAGTTTAATCAACTATAACAAATAAAATGATACTCGTTTTGGAACAAAATTTATATGCTAAAACGATCAACAAATGGAGTATTTAAAACTATATAAATATAATAAATACTCTTTAAATTATATATAATTCAAAATTTATTTTCTTTAATCTATAACGGTTCTAATATTATTGAGTGAACAATTATTTTAGTGGTAGTGTATGGTGTGATTTTAGTCGTTGAATGTATGGTGTGATGTAACTATAATCCTTTTATGTATGAAAATTACAATCACATCTTCAAACATTTCTTTGTTAGTAATCTTATAAACAAAAAAAAAAAATAGAATAAAAAATAAATAAATAGATAAAAACAAAATTGACTAGTTAAAAACACATTTGAAGAGGTTTCTTATCATTATTACAACTACAATGCATTTTTCTAAGGTATTGTTTTTAGTTAGCATGAATATGTAAGAAATAGGCCTCCTTGATCATGATTTTGATATAAACTCCAAACATACAATGTACATGCATTATTTGATGATCTAATGGTTTGAATTGAGAAACATTTCAAGAACATAATCAAACACTACACACTTGGACAAAACTTGGAACTCAAGCAATCAAGCAAAAATGGATGATATAATACAAGGCTTGAAGAATGATGTATAAATGTGTCTAGTGTTCATAGTGTCTATTAGGTAGACTTAATCATAATGATTTCTAACATAATATCTGCCAATGAAATCATAAAATAAGTTTTAATCAATCAAGTAATAAATCAACTAGTAAAGCAATTGATAAATCAATTGAGCAATCGATTGTCTGACTCACAGAATAAAGGTTTCATTAAGTTAATCGATTGGGAAATCGATTACTTAAAGGGTTTTATTAAAACCTGTGTTCTGTGATTAAACAAATCAATTGGACAATCGATTTGCACATCAATTGAGTAATTGATTTTGTGATTCACAAAACCAAGCTCTTACTGAGTTAATCGATTGGCAAATCGATTACAAAAATACTTTTTCATCAGACATGAGTTCTGTGATCAACATAATCGATTGGACAATCAATTGAAATAAGTTTCTTAAGTTGCAAGTTTTGCACCAATTGATTAGGCAATCGATTGAATGAATGAACTAGTTAATCATTTATCAGAAACATATTGCATAATCGATTGACACATCAATTTTTACTAAATAGCTAAGTTACTGTAACAAGCCAAATCGATTGGCAAATTGATTGGAGTAAAACATCTGAGTCACTGTGACCAACCAAATCGATTGGAGTAAATGTTTGAGTTACAGGGAGAATTTAGCTCATTGCCAAATTGATTATGTGAGTCGACTGAGTAATCGATTGTTTTGATCTTGTTGTTTGAACAAAACAAGTATAATCGATTATTCAATTGATTCTGATATGAACTGAGTATCAGTTTCTGAAAAGTGCATCAAAAGAATCGATTAGCAAATCGATTAGTTCATATAGTTTCTAGATTCAAGAAAAATAAGATACGCGAAAATCAATTGGGAAATTGATAAAGTTGGTATTACACTTTAATAAAATCGATTGGGAAATCGATTTATCTGATGTTTTTCTGAAACTGTATAAACGAATTCAATCACAATTTTTCATAACGAATCATAACATTTTTCATAAACACAGAAAACTGAAAAATACACCTTGAGAGAAAGATAGTTATATCTCACAAACACTCATTGTCAAAATACCTTGTGTGAGATTTTACATTGTGATTGAGTCACTTTTCTTAGTTTTCTTTTGTTTCTTTTTTAAAGAACAATTTCTGTAATTGAAGGATTGGAAATCCAGTAGTATAAACTGGTGGTTATCTGGTATGATGCTTGTGTTCATCAAAAAGAAACCTCAACTTGATCTCGTGAGAGTTTGGCGAGTAGCTCTTAGGGATAGGTTGGTATTGTGGTAGAAGTGGTGTTGAGTTGGATGGATAGGCTGTGATGCTGGAAAGTCTGTAAAAAGTACTCAAATCAATTCTAGTGAAAGGCTGAAATCTGTTATAGATTTCAGGACTGGATGTAGGTTATCAAACTGATAGCCGAACTAGTATAAAATTCCTGGTGCATTAGTTCCTTTCTCTCTTCTCTTTATATTGATCTTGAATATTTGTTCTTGAATGTTTGTTTTTGAATTTCTGTCTTGATTAATCTTTTGAATAAGTATTGTATATGTACTCTTATCTTGATAATACATGTGTATTTGAATCTTTGTCTTGATAAGTTTTTGAATCTATCACTATTGAATTGGAATTAATATTAAACAAGTTGGTTTTAATATTAATTTTGTTAGTAACATTGTATAAAACATCCTAAGGATAGAGGCCATCATACCAACAGAATATTAGAATTAAAAGATATTATTTATACTCACTATTAATTATAAGAATTGTTTTTCACAAAAACTACTAATAATTCATGTTTTGTAATGTAGAATTAATATATTCCATTGTAATTGTCACGATCCGAAAACTAAACATTGTGACCTACGCACAAACTATACTCCTAGTCTGACAAGTCTATCACCTAATTTAACAATTAAGCAATTAAATAGTTTTAAATAACTATTTAGAAAATATATTAAATTCTTCTCGAAATTTTGTTAGAGTATCCTTTGTAACTTTAACGTTCTCAAACTTATAAAATTCTTGTTTAAACGTTTAACTCAGTCATAATTCAAAGAGTATGATCTAAATATTTAATATATTTCCCAAAAAGCTTTCTATACTGAAAATAACTGAAAAATACATCACGACTCAATAAACTTCACAAATGGCCCTCGATCATCTTTCATTCCATCGTAACTCATGGAAAACATACTCAATTGTATAATAATTCAATATTTAAATACTTTATAACTCATAATTAAATCAAACTACTAACATATTATATAACAAAGACCAGGAACATAAATAAATGATGAAATCGAGAAAAAGTCAAAGACTATGTTCACCAATTTTTAAATAAATACTTTAACATAGAAAACGAGTTAAATAATAATTATAGCATTATAAAAAATATGATAATGATCGTTGTCTACTCACATGGAGAGTTGTCTAAGTTTATTCTCCAACAACTCTCAAAGTAGCAAACAGGACCTCAACTAACAAATCTGAGTATAAAAAGCATTTTCAAGACTTTAGAAAAATTATTCTAAAGTTTAGCTAACTCTAGCAAACCATAAAAATCGACTCTAAACATACAAAACTACATTTTTTGCTAGAGATTCATTATTAGCATTAAAGTTGTGTATTACCTCAAAGAGTCTCAATAAACAACTTTCAAAAAATGGGTGCCCTTCTCCTTTCTTAGAGCACAAATCCTAACCCAAAATCCTAATCCAAAATCCTAACCAAGAGCATTTATAGTAGTATGAGAAGTTATGCTTTTAGATATGTTAATTTATTTTAAGGATCTAGGGTTTATGTGTGCAATTTGTGTTGTGGAGTGATAAGAAGTAAGGAGAAAAAGAAGAGAAAAATAAAAATGGGGGGAGGTTGATGTTGGTGTAGGCGGGAGAAGAAGGATGAGGGAAAATGTGAGGTGGAATATTTTTTCTTCTTTCTTTCTTTTATTTATTTATTTATTTATTTATTTATTATTAATATATATATATATATATTAAATGAAACAATGCGTTTCAGTAATGTCCTTAAGTTCTAGTTTAATTGATAAATATTGATATTGTTAAATTGAATTTCTTATTTTAAATTTTTAATCTAAAACTTAGACCTCATAGTTGTATGAATTAATTATGATAAAATTTACTATATATTTTAAGATCAATATATATTCCATTGTGATGTATATAGTAAAGTAGCGGCCAATAATTAAAGTTAAGCAACTTTTTTTTTAATTAACAACTACATAAACATGAAGATGAGATATATTATTTTATTTGATTATAATTTTTATATATTACAATAAAATAACATTTTTCTAATGATAGGTTGCGATATAGTAAACTTACCATCGGTAGAAATAAAACAATGATAATAGAAAAGTAACGTAGGATTAATAGTATTTTATTCAAATCAAATTATATGGGGTAGTGTATATATCTTTATTAGGGCTGAATATATATGATAGACCCGCTCACTGCCGCCAAACCTGCAACCGATGAGATGAATTCGACGGGTTAGATTAGGTCCAATAGATCAGACGGATAGTATTAGAGGATTAAAAAATGTAGGTGCAGATGGGTTTAGATCATAAATTTTAGATTGTTGGTGACCCACCCACCCATATATAGTTTAGAGTATTTATTATTATTATTATTATTATTATTATTATTATTATTATTATTATTATCTTTATTATTATTATCATTATTATTATCATTATTATTATATTTTTAAGTGTTGGACTGGATTCTTACCAAGCCTAGTTTGATCAGACCCAATAAAATAATTCAACCCTAATTTCAACACTCAGACTCACTTACAATCCCACAACCACAATCCTTATTTCATTCTCTCATCAGTCATTGTCTCGAACCCTAATTATATCGTCGCACACACAAAGCTCAACACTCAAGTCACACCAATAAACCATAATCCTGTCAAGTCTCAACATCGACCAACGTCCACTCCAGGTTATCACTTATTATCCCTTATTTTTTCGCTCTCTAATTTCGTTCTAAACTTTTTAATATAGTGTTTAAAAATTTTGTTTTTTCGTCTCTGTCTTTTTAAATTTGTTAATGTTGTTCTAATCTATCTCGCCATCATTCTTATTTTGGTATTAGGGTTTTTATTTCTATTTATCATGATTAGGGTTTTTATTTAACTATTTTTTTTGTTTATGATTTTTC
>JBBPBT010000183.1:9561026-9574429 GCA_037974875.1 Cicer bijugum
TTATGCATTAGGATTTTGATTTAACTTTTTTTTGTCGTTGCATGATTAGGGTTATGCTTTCAACTCTTTTTTTTTCGTCTTTGTTATAAATCTCTAATTCAGTTTGATGGTTTAAGATTGTTATTAAAAAAATTATATTTATTTACTTTTTTTTTTAACTTTTGATTCAGTTTGATAGTTATGATTGTTCTAAACTTTTCAATCTCGTGTTTAAAAATAATATTTTGCTTTTGTTTTTGTTGTTTTAAATCTATTTATGTTGTTCTAATATATTTCAGACTCGTTCTTATTTTTGTATTAGGTTTTTTATTTCTTTTTATCATGGTCAGCATTATGGTTTAGCTATTGTTTTTGCTTCTGGATTTTCTATAGTCTGATTTTTTTGCATGTTGTTTTATGTATTACGATTTTGATTTTATTTTATTTTTTGCTTGATTAGGGTTGTGTTTTCATCTCGTTTTTTCTGTCACCTTTGTTATGAATCTTCCGATTCAGTTTGATGGTTTAGGATTATTGTTAAAAAAATTATATTTATTTACACTTTTTATCTACTGATTTTTATATGATTAGGGTTATGCTTTCATCGCTTTTTATCTCTACGACTCAGCCTATTGGTTTGCACAAATTTATCTCTATATTTTTACAGATTTGAGAGGTAAAAGATATTATTATATTTATTTATTTTTGTTAGTTTTTAGATTTGTTGATATTATTTCAAATAACTAATTTTATTTTATTTTACTTTGTTGTTGTTTTTTTTTGTTTCATTTTCTATGTTTATTAATTTCAAACCATTGTTGTTGATGTTCTTGGCTTGTGGCTGAGAAAGATCGACCAACGAGACAGTACTAAGAAAAGGGTTGTAAATATTGCCTCGAAATATACTGGTGTGGTTTAAAAAAGTAGTAAATTTCCTGTCATAGGAGAATTTGGTTTGGTTTAAAAACGTAGTAAATTTGACCTTGAAGCTTGTTGTAGGGTATTGTCTATTTTTTTGTTTTTGTTTTGGATGAGCAACCAATCAAAGTTGTCGAAGGTGAAAGATTTAAACACATGTTGAGAACATTGCAACCACAATTTGCAATACCATCTAGGCGAACTATAGCTAGGGATAGTTTTCAGTTGTTTTTGGAGGAAAAAGCAAGGTTGAAAGCTTGTTTTTAAGTTTGATTGCAATTGGATAGCTCTTACAACATATTGTTGGACTTCAATCCAAAATCTTAACAACTTGACCCTTACGACACACTTTGTTGATAATGATTGGAATTATCAGCAAAGGATAATTAATTTCATAGTAATCCCAAATCATAGGGGTGATACAGTTGGTAAGAAGATTGAAGACATATTAAAGGATTGAGGGATTCATAATGTGTCAACTATAACCGTTGATAATGCATCATCCAATAATGTAGTTGTTTCTTTTTTGAGAAAAAAAAAAGATAAATAATATAGATGGTTTAATGGGGGATGGGGAACACTTCCACATGAAGTGTGCAACTCATATTCTGAATTTAGTTGTAACTGATGACTTAAAAGAGTTTTTTTAGCAATCTCTAGCATTAGAAATGTTGTTAGATTTGTAAAATCATATAGGGCTTCCAAGTATAAGGAATGTGTTCAATTAACTGGAATATCTTGTAAAAAATTGTTATCTCTTGATGTTTCACCTCGTTGGAACTTAACCTACTTGACACTTGAGGTTGCGGAGAAGTTTCAAGTAGCTTTTGGGAAGGTTGATGTTGAGGAGTCAAGTTATAGAGCGTTTGCAACTTTTTTGAATTTATTTTATAAGACAATTAGAGTATTTTCCTCCTTAAAACATGAGGGTATACATGTAGCTTTTTACCAATTGTCTACAATCTATTGTGAGCTGCAAAATGCACCTTTAAATTTGAACATCGTTTTTGCAAGTGTGGTTGTGTTTATGTCAGCGAAGTATGATAAGTATTAGGGTAATCAGCTTTGGGTGCGAGTTGTTTTCCCAGCTTTAAGATGCGGGTCATTTTGTCGGCTTTGAGTGCGAGTCATTTTCCCAACTTTAACATACGGGTCATTTTATCGGCTTTGGGTGCGAGTCGTTTTCTCGGCTTGGGTGTGAGTCATTTTCTCGGCTTTAACATGCGGGTCATTTTCTCGGCTTTGGGTGCAAGTCATTTTCCCAGCTTTAAGATGCGGGTTATTTTCTTGGCTTTGGGTGCGAGTCCTTTTCGTGGCTTTAACATACGAGTCGTTTCTCGGCTTTGGGTGCGAGTCGTTTTCTCGGCTTTAAGATACGGGTTGTTTTCTCGACTTTGAATTTATAAAATATCTTGAATGAGTGAATGAATGAAATGGATGAATGAGTGAATGAGTGAATGAATGAAATGGATGAATGAGTGAATGAATGAAATGGATGAATGAGTGAATGAGTGAATGAATGAAATGGATGAATGAGTGAATGAGTGAATGAATGAAATGGATGAGTGATTGAGTGAATGAATGAAATGGATGCATGAATATGTTGGTTTTTATCAATATTTTTATTGGACACGACCATTCAAATCATGAATGCGAAAAATATTTATACATTTGACTTGAAATTGATAGATATCTTTGATCTATCTTTTGCGATCATAAGTGGGATCTCGTGTTGTTGTCTGCCTTGTACGGTAAACAACCTTTATTCTCGTGTTATAGTCTGATTCATATTATTGATCATGTCCTTTTGAGTATATATTCTTTGTTTTTGTCGTTTTTTCTTCGAGTTTGCCCTTTCAGGTTTTCAACCTAGCGGGTGTTCGTTATTACTTTTTGTACCCTAATTTTTGCTTATGTTGTCCCTTTTAGGTTTTCAACCTAACGGGTATTCATTATTACTTTTTGTACCTTAATTTTTGCCTAGGTTGTCCCTTTCAAGTTTTCAACCTAGCAGGTAATCAATATTACTTTTTGTACCCTAATTTTTGCCTAAGTTGCCCCTTTCATGTTTTCAACTTAGCAGGTATTCATTATTTAAGTATAATATTTTTTTTACGACGTCTGAGTTTATCGGGAGGAGACAATCTCTTTTATCAATATTCGCGAGGATCAAAGTCCCACCTGAGAAAGCTTCCTTCGCGATGTGTGGACCGTCATAGTTATGGGTCCATTTCACACAATAATCCTTTTAAATGGGTAAGATCTTTTTTAGCACCAAGTTTTCTTCTCGAAATTCTAGAGGACGTATTTTTTCTTATACGTTTTTTTTAGTCTTTTCTTATATAATTGCCCATGACATAAGACCATCAACCTTTTTCTTCCATTAATACTTTTAGCGAAGGGATTTCTACTTCAATGGGTAGCACAGCCTCCATCCCATATACTAGGAAAAAAGGGGTTGCCCAAGAATAAATGTGCGATATTCTTGTAGTGCAAACGACAACATCTCATGCCAATCTTTATATGCTACCAATTTTTTTGATGTTTTTATTTGCTTCTTCAAATGCTCCATTCATTTTTTGTTTGTAAGGAGACGAGTTGTGGTGTTGAATTTTGAAGGTGACACACAATTGATCCATTATTTTGTTATTCATGTTTGTATCATTTTCAATAATGATCTTGCTTGGTAGGCCATAACGACATATTAACTCCTCTTTTATGAATTTGACTACCACATTTTTGGTTATATTGGCGAACGAAGCGACCTCTATCCATTTGGTAAAGTAATCAATCACCACCAAGATGAAGCGATGTCCATTTGATGTTTTAGGTTTGATCATTCCGATGATGTCTATGCCCCACATCGAGAACGGGCAAGGTGTTGGCTCAAAGAATCTGTCTACACATGGTATTTTCCATCGTGGACATCTTGTAGAATTTCTTTCGCCTCATTGATGTCTCATATTTCGTGCCCCATCATATGATTATCATAAAAATGCATTTCAAACAATGATTTTTAATGAGAAAACCTACGGTACAAAAAAAAAAAGATTCATAGAAAGAAAATAAGATAAGGTGATCTCTTATGGGTAAATGACCCAATTTGTTAGTAATATTTCATGAAAGAAGTGTGCTAATAACTCATGCCACAATTTCAATCATATTTTTAACATACTTTAGAAGATATGATTTGCTCCAATCTATATTTACAGTCTTTCGGAATATGTTCAACTTTCACCTTGATGTGTGTATGTAAGTTGTATTCTTTGGTCATCCCTTTTTTTAGATTCTCAAACTAGTCATTTTTTTTTCATTCTATATATTTTTTTGGCCCTAACTTTTGCTTAGATTGCCCTTTCGGGTTTTCAACCTAACAGGCTTTCTTCTTCTTCTAACATTAGGCTAGGCCGCCCTGTTGGGTTTTCGACCTACCAAGTCTTCATTGATTTTTGCACCCTTATTTTTTCCTAGGTCACCCTTTTGGGTTTTCGACCTAACGGGTCTTTATTCATATTTTTATACCCTAATTTTGCCTAGGTCATCCTTTTATATTTTCAACCTAGTAGGTCTTCATTTAGGTGTAACACTTTTGAAGCATCAATGTGTGCAAGTAGTGATAAGTCTTCTCGATCCATATTGGTGTAGATCAAAGCCTCACTTGAGAGTTTTTTTTCTTTTTTGGAGTTGGGGCTCATATAGTTGGGAGTCCACTTGTCATGCTAGTCCTTTTAGATATGTGAAATCGTCTTGAACGTTAATTCCTTCTTTTGAAGCTCCAAAGTTCATATGTTCTTCTTTTAAGATCTTTCGAAATAATTGTTCGTAACATGAGGTAGTCAACATTTCTCTTGAATTGAGTGTCGTTGGTCAAAGCATGTCCTTTGCTCTTGATAAGGGGATTTTTGTTTGAGTGGGTCGCACTGCCTTTATTATATATAATAAGAATCAAAGGGGTGCCCCAATTATGGTCTGATACTCACAGAGGGTATTCTAGAATTACGAGGAACTTTCCATCTAGCTTTTCTTATACATTAGGATATTTGCGACTTTCATTTTTGTGAACGACTATTCTTCATCATAACTTACTTTGAATATTGAAGATAAAGTAGCTACGACCAACTAGTTGATTATACTATTGTGGGACATGATGGAAAATGATCATCTTATTCCAGCTTTTCCATTATTGATTTAGTTGATTGAAGGTTATATTCAAACCTCATATACTTTCGATATCTTCATTTTTCGATTTGTAGGAGGCTAGAATATCCAAAGTACAAACTTCAAATTCCTCACGTGATTGATATATTCAAAACACATTTAGACAATGATTAAGATAAAAACCACTTTTCTACGGGATTAGCGTAACGTCAATTTCCTGCCCCCAACATATCGAGGTCCATCTAGCTAGTGGGTTTTATTTATAATGTTCTCGAATTTAGTGGAATTTATAGCATGATTGAAATTATGTATGAGATTTTAACAAACTTATTTATGAATGGACTACTTCCAAATATGTTTGGTATATGGTTTAAGGAAGACAAAGAAAAATAATGTTTTGTAAGAGATTTTGAAAATATATGATGGGTGAGAATGGAAAAGGAAACAATAAAAAATGTATTTATTGATATTCAAAATATTGAGGAACAAAAGTGTGTCGATTCTACATTAAATTATCGTAAAACTTTAGGCACATCAATAAGATCAATGTTTTAGAATTAACGATCATGGGGAAACTTGATAACGTTTCCATTATTGACCTTGCCCCTTGGATATATATAGGAGAACAGAGTCAATATCTTCAAAGTCGTGTTTAACCATGGTTTGTCTTCAATAGTCATCAAAAATTCATACAAGGTTTGCTATTTTTTTGATTGATGAATTTTTCATGACATCAAATAATAAGCGGTAGTGATGCAAGTTCAACATAGACGACCCAACTTCTAGCGATTTACTTGCTGAGAAAGCCAAGAAAGTATGTTCATGACCTAGAAGTAGGGGGTGGATGATGAATATAAGTCTAATTAGTATTAGGTTCAAATCTTGTGGACAAGTGACTTGAGATAGAGTATAACCAAAAATTAGAGTAAGATGACAATTTTAAGACTTATAAAATCAATGGGTAACAAATGACTTCTTTGTGATGTATTTTTTCATGAAGGGTCCCCATGATTTCAAGTATCGGGGGTTTGTAAGATTTCCAATCTTTTAGCCATAGGGTCTTTCCGTTGGTTTAGAAAATCTTTTTATGTTCCAATACATCCATGATTTTAACTCTAGAATATGTTTAGTAAGGGTGTTATGATACCCTTTTTTTTGGCTTGTAGTATAATTTCTTTTTGTGAAGGAATATTGCATGATTATGCAATGCAATGTGTGAAAAAGTATATATGCATCGATGTTGAAGAACCATTTGTCACTTATTTGTGAATATTTTAATCGATAACTAAGATAGGGCTATGAGAACAAGAGTGGGGCCAAATTTAATTCATAAAAAACTGAAATACAAGTAAAAAAACGAACATAACGAAAGCAGTATCTAAAAAGAATTTTGAAACCCTGGTGAGCAATCAATTTTTTCATTTGCTCGATTAAACTTTTACACTGTTCAATAAAAATGAAGATCTCTTGAGGAGTAGAGAGAGAAATAACCATCCCATCAGCAACTCTCAATAATGGTGGGACATCTCTGATAGCCTAATTGGTCAAATAAATGAGTTTGGAAAAATGATTGGCCCAAAACATCCCCTCTTGAATGAGTCTCTCAATTGTGTCTTTTTGCGTACACACCTCGTCTTCCTTTCTTGCAAGCCCAATTTGGTATTCCTTGATGATATCTTCTCGAAACTGCCTGCCTACCATGATCTTACCTTCACATTCTCCTTTTACTTTCTCTAACTGTTGTCTTAGACTTGCTTCTTATATACGGGCGATTTCATGTTTCTCCTCAAAACTCTTTAGCAATTCCTTTAGTCTGAGTCCCCAAATCACTACATGATCCCTCTCTTGTCGTTTGAGCCTCAACTCTTCATTCGCACCTCGCAAACATATCCGAGTTCTCTCTGCCTTCTTCTTCCTCCCTTGTCGTTTTCTGCACTTTATCAAGGACAAGGGATTTTTGGGCATTCTCATGTTTCAGGTCCCTATAGGTCTGGTAAGCTTTTTCCAATTCTTGTTGTAATTTTTTGATTTCTTGTTCTTTTAGAACTAAGTCGCCCTATAAATCTTCAACACCGAAAAATGATTTTGTTATTACTACTTCTGGGTCAAGGGCTTCAACATGAAGAAGAAATTTGATCTCTTGTGCCCTTTTTATCACCCAATTACGATACTCCTCTCCTGCACTGCAACTTCTAGGCCCTAACTCCCGCCCTTTTCAGACGATATCTTCCCAAGATCCATGTATTCTTCTCAGCAGCCCAACGTTACGAATATGTTGTCCTCGAATGACGAAAGAGTTTGTTATATCCATGATTGGTGGTTTCGTTATAGGATATCCAGATTGTCTCAATGCCACACAAGGGTTACAATTTATGCACCCTTTGGTTCCCATGAGTGGGACATCAATAAAATTTTAACATTTACAAATCACTTCACTTATATTCTGACTTCGCGAGTACTATTGGATCCTTCTTTCATTGAGATTTGCTAGAGTAGTAGCCCATTCCTTTTTATTTCCGATTCCTGGCTAATGTCTGACCTAAAAAGTATGTTTGATGAACCACATGTAGAGTACCGGCGAGCAACAACAGATCAAGCCTCCCTTTTCTCATGACAATAGTCGAGAGTGCAATAAACGTCAGCTAGAACTACTGGTATTGGATTCTCCCTTCTATGTTTATGAGCTATAAAGACGTATATTGCCGTAAAATCCACAAATTTTTTAATGTTTGGGAATAAAACAATTTCGTATATAATTAAGGCGAGTACATGCATGAAAGTGTCCCACTTTCCACCTCTCGCTAAGTTTATTGTCTTCTCTTCAAGATATTTTATCGAGTATCCAATCAAATTGTCTCTGTCGATTTTATTTTCCTATATCTCTTTTATAGAAGTATCAAGTGTCTAGGCAATTGTTTTCAGCAAGGGGTAGTGCTCCATGTACTGGAAAGGTTCACTCCCCTTTATTGGATGCCCCAATATTTGTTCAAACTCCTCCAACGTTGGGGCCAATTAAAAGTCTCTAATGGTAAAACACATGAAGGGAGGATCATAGAATTGGGCTAATGCAGTAAGGGCGTCCACTTGCACATTAACTTCAAGCAAATCGAGAATTCGTCCGAATTTCCTAGTAAAGATCACACACTACACTTTTTTCAATTTTCGAGCAAGATTTTTAAGATTGCTTACATCTGGTTTGAGAATTCTTAGTGGCAATGTCTTTCATAAGAGAGTACTTTTTGAGCCACCATTTGATCCCATGTTCCCCATAGTTAAATATATTCACAATAAGCCTTGAATTTTATTATTCTAAAAATGATGTAGTAGGGTGACTATGGTATAGGGTAGTTAGTTCTCTTTTTTTTTTTTTTTTAAGGAAAATGTTTTGAGAATGTAAAAAAAATGAATGCAATGATTATGTATTAACCTAAAAAATTTGCTATCTCCTAATATGCAATTTTTTTTATATAACATGTTACAAAATGAAAATAAAATGATGAAACATGCATGATTATGCGATGCAAATGTGAGATATAAATATGGTAGATTATTTTTCAAATATGCATAAGACCTACATGATTCTTTTCTAATTTAATTGCTCTACGGTCTTTAACGTGAACCTCCACTATGGGTGGCTCTATAGTTCTAAATTGGTTCCTAGAGCACACAACTCAATTCTAAAATATTAATCCAAATAATAGGTAAACTATTAAAATAAAAATATTATAGAAAATGTCAACTCTATGTGAGACTTTCATGACAACCAAACAGGATGTACATCCAGAAGATTATCATTACATAGTCTCTAACTTATCTTAGGTTGCACTCAGCCCGAGTATAGAGCAGTCTCTAACTTATCTTAGGTTGCACTCAGCCCGGGTATAGAGCTCACTCATAAGTGTGTGAATCGTGGTAGTATGATGTGTAGAGAAATAAATAAAATAAAACAAACACCATAATTAACATAAATGACTATAAATACATAGAATTAATACATAAATTACTATAAATACATGTAAATTACCATAAATAAATAAATAAATAAATAGATAAAGGAATGACCACAATTAGAACAAATTATCATAAATACATGTATACTTCCACAATTAGAATAAATTACCATAAATGCATATAGTTAATTTATTATCAGAAAATATATAAAATCACCCAAAAAAGAATCACCACAATTATATTCACAATAAATAGATAACAAAATAATAAAAATAAATAGAAACAAAAGGGGTAATATAAATAAAAATAAATAAATAATTATATACAATTAATCAAGTTAGGTTTGACTCTCAAAAGTCACCAACTATCGCGTCCGGTTTGTCTGCAAAATTGGAGTCGCCACCAATTTTAATTTTATTAAAGGAAACATTGGATAAAACCTAAAATAATAATTTTTGAACAAAAAATTTGGATTCGGGAGTCGATTAGGAATAGGAAAGTATTACCACCCTACAACGTTCTTTAAAACGGTTACTCTATAATTAATTGTATACAAACTATTTATTTATTTATTTTTACCCCGAAAAACTATAATAAAAAAAAGAAAATAAATTATGTACATTAATAAAATAAAGAAAAAAATATTTTTTATTAATTAGGTTTGACAAGGGAAAAACCTTGCTCCTACGTATCCCCATGTGCAATAGGAAAATCAAAACTTACATAGTTCTTGGGTAGAAAATATTTGTGTGTTGACTGATTTTATTATTAATTATTATATATATATATATAAATATATATATATATATAAATTCACAATATAATGGTGATAATAGTAACACTGATAATGATAATAATAATAATAACAACAATAATAACAACAACAATAATAATAATAATAATATTAAAAGGGGTGACGTGTTGTTTATTGATTTATGTACCGTTTTATTTAAAGGAAATACTTTTACTATTTTTTTGTATCTTTACAAATTGTAAAGGATAAAAATTTAAGAGCAGATCCGCGAGTCGACGACTCATATGTGGCGCGAAACGACGGTTGTAATAGCAAAAGAGTTTAATCTGTTATCACTTTTATATAAATTTGAATAAGTTCATAGCTTTTTTTACTTACTGAAATTCACATCATCATTTTCACTATTTAACTCCGAATAACTAAACTTGCTTTCAATTAAGGAGAATTGAAACCATGTAATCGAAAAACCATACTTCAATAACTAACAGGACAGAACTCGCTATTGTGAAATGTAGTAGCATTTTCATACACAATTCTTCTAAGAGTAGTTATTCCAAAGACAATCCACTCAAAAGTATCTCTGTAGTTTGCACCAGTTACTCAAACATGCATTTAGTTGTTTGGATCTAATGTAATGATTCATAGTAGAAAATGAATTTGGATTTGTTGAATTTTATGTTCAAACTTCTTCTCATAGCATAATTAGTGTTGTTTCAGTAGTTCTATGGAACACTTATTTTATCTTTTGGGTAATTCAGTCACTTATTTTATATTTGTAGCTATAATTACACTTGATCCTCCAAACTACATTCATCACTTTAGAGAAGTCAAATCCCAAATATGGTTAGTATTTCCTTTTTGTGGGTTCGAACTCTCAATCCCCTTATAGCTTCATTCTCTATCTCTGCCACCCCAGCCACCAAACCAGCATTATATCCCTTTCTACAGTGCAGTTTTGTAATAAAAGTGAATTATTGAGAAAGAGAAGGAGTAACAACCTTGATTATATAAAAAACGCGGAATGAATTTAAATATTAGTATAAACAAATTTGAAGTGAAATATTTTTTTAATTGTGTTTAAGTTTGTGTGTGTCTAAATCATGAATTGACGAGCTTAGTAGTGTTAATTATTAGTTGAAAGTCATTTCTTGATTAAATTAAGCGATGTTATGATTGTTTAGTTTTTATAATTTTTGTTAATTATATATATCTTTTATTGTGTGATAGGGCTTTAGGAGTTGGTTTATCAAATATGAAATATTTCTCAAGAGCAGTGTTGCAGGACAAAGAATAATGGAATGATATAGTTCCAAAGATAGATTCTAAAAACATGGAAGGAGAGATTTTAGAGAAAATGTTAAGAATTTATTCATAACTGGAGAAATATATCACTTTTGTAAAGATTTTATGATCTACTTAGTGGAGAAATATTTTTTTTTTTTATGATCTAATTTCATTACAATGTTGTCACAAAGATATGATACTCATGTTAGTGCTATAATTAAAATTCTATGAATGCAAGTAATATTCATTTAATAAAATAAGTAAAATAAATTATATTTTATTGTATGTTTTAATGATATTAATTAATAAAAATAAATTAAAATTTTAAATTTAATATTGGTAATAATAGTCTAGAATTACAATTAATAGGAAGATAAAATAAATTTAATTTAATAAATAATAATAAGTTTTAGTGACATACATACCGTAGGAATAGACTAATTCTTTATTTATATTTATATAGTTTTTAGTGACAGTCATTATTGTAGGTAGAACTCAAAAAACATGTAGTGATAATCCTCAGAACATGTAGTGATAGTCCTCAAAGTGTAGCAGGACGCCCCCTTAAAGTTGACACTAGATTTGAGTGTCACTCAATGTATTATTGACTTTTACCTACAGTTTTGAACGTATAGTGACACATTTTATATGTCACGATAGGTCAATTTTTTTGTAGTGTATATAGTGTGGGATGAGCTGAAATGTCGTAATTTATAGCGATTCATCTAGGACTTACCACGTAAGGTTGAGCCTTATTGAGTAAATAATTAATTGGGAATATATGAATGATAATAACGAAGACTAAAATATGATTTAGAAACTTATAGAATTATTGTGAAATAATTTTTGTTAAGATTTCTTTTGATTTTTGTGAAATCCCAATTATTATAGGTTAGATGTGTTATCTACTTGATAAGATGATCGCGAAGGATAAACAATTGTCATCCTTTGTATAAGTATAGGAAACATTAAAAGCACACACTAAAACCGCTAAAATCTAAAAGTAATATAAACACGTAAAATAGTAGATATATATAGTTTCACATGCACCGTTAATAAAGCTATGATTCAATCAAGTATGTTCCATTTGATTTGGTTGTCATTTCAGAATTACGTTGAATAAGGAGAAATCAATTATTTCAATAAAGTTAGCGTTAAATCAAGTTTCAATAAAAATCACCAAATATCTGGCATGTAAATATCATAATCATTGTTGTAAAGATATTGGTGAAGAATTAGGGATGATATCAAGGTACTATCAAAGCATAGACACAAGAAAAAATTGTTTCAATATTTTTCTGCCCATCTCTTAATTGACATTATCACCATAAAGTTTATTTAATTAAAATTTATTTCGTGTTACATGATTCTAGTAATATACACTATTTGTCCTTGCAACTTTCCAAGCACGAGTTCACAATTTCGTTAATGCTACGTGCATCTGAAAAAATAAAATATCAAAAAATAAGAAATATTTTTTAAGTCAACTCTGTTAATTTATAATATTCGCTTGATTCATCGTACCAATATATAAAATAAAATAGAGAAAATATAAACATACCAACAGTATTAGACTTTGAATAAGCACAATTAGTAGCACAATCATATGCAACTGGTGCTGAGCTGTCTTGGCATTGCAATCTACAACCGGCAAGACAAGCTATATACAATATAGGATTTTTTAATTCAGGTGTACATTTCAAACCACACTTGGCAAGACAAAGCAATTCACCGATTTTACTATCGGTATCTTCAGGTGGTGTTGGTGAAGGAGATTCATCGACTTGAGCAAAAACAAACACATTCATTGCCATAATTATGACCATAATCAAAACGAAATTTTTCATCTCACTCTTTGACATTGTTCTTGTTTATCTTCTAAATATTGTATTTCTCTTTGTAAATCTAAGTTTGATTTGACAATCTTTGTTGTTCACCATTTATAATCATTGAAAAATATCATCTGGAATACATTTTCACACCCTAAATGAGAAAATTGTTTATGATTGTCAATTTTGAAATATGACATGATTGACAATTATATATTAAAAGATTAAAAGTTATTTTTTTGGCACAATTTGATTTTCATTAACTTTTAGCTTAATGGAAAGAAAAAAACATCAGATTTCTTAGTTTATATATGTCACAATATTATTTTGTAATCCGCTATACAAAATATATATGGTAAAATTTGATTAGATGTCTAAATGAAAATATTTTACAATGTCACTAAAAGATATAAAAATAAATAATAGGTTGAGTTTTTTGCATTGATATATTAATTTTTTAACAAGAAATTCAATATTCTATTTTTACTTCGTTGTGAAAATTTCTTAAATGGTAGTTCCACTAAAATTAA
>JBBPBT010000183.1:9575063-9589585 GCA_037974875.1 Cicer bijugum
TGATATATATTTGATATTGTGTTTGATTTCGTTTATTTTTAAATATTTGTTATGGTATTGTCATTTTATATATATTTATTATGATTTAGTAATTAATATAAAATATTGATGTTATATTTATTTATTTTATAATTTTGACTATTTTCTAATATGATGATATTATTATAATGTGAGTATTTTGAGAAATAAGTATAATTGTAGAGATTATTTTGAATGTGAGAGTTTTGATTATTAGTAATATGTTTTTTTTATATTGATTATTTTAATTACTCTAGTTTATAAAATATTAGTAATGTTTGGAAAACTAAATGGTGTTTGGAGGAATATTAAAAAAGAGATTAAATAATTATTAGTTTATTTTAACAAAATAAAAATAATAATAGTAAAATATAAATAAAGAGACCAAAGGGTTTGACTCTATGAACCCTAATTGTTAATAAACTAAAACAAACAAAAGAAGCGAAGGGAGTTGGAAGGGCAATCGTAGAACCAAAGAGTAAACACAACAACAACCTATCGTTTGACACTAGAAAGCCATAACTGTACCAGAAAAGTTTCTCTGTTTTCGTCCAAATTTCAGTATGTTGTTTTACTCATTTATCTATTCAATTAAACACAATTTTTCAGATTTTTAACAACCCGAATTTGTCCCTAAAATACCCGATTTCTCCATTTACAGAAATTCTTATTTTACACCGTTCTCCTTCACCGTAAGTCCGATTTGAGTGAAACCAGCGCCAAAATGACCGTGTGAAAAGTGGCTATATTATCCACGGATTGGGTTTCTAATTTATGGTAATTTTCCTTTATCTAATTTCGAATTTAGTTTTTAGAGTATCTTCTCATAATTTATTTTTAACGTTTATCCATAAACTATCGAGTTAGATCGATTGAAGGACAAAGAGTCAATGAACAAAGGTTGTTTGCTCGTGGAATCGTATTCGTGTATGAAAGCTTCAAAATAAGGTAAGGATTGAGAGAGCGTTTGAATTCATGAGTATAATATATTGTGAAATGAACGGGAAAACCGTATTTCCCAACGATTCATCTGGGGCTTGCTACGTACGGCAGTAGCCCTTTGAGAGATAAATTGATTAATTTGAAATATGAGAATTGTGAGATTAAAATGTGAAATAGAAATTTTTCTAAGGTGTTGATTGATTTAATTTACGATACTTGTGTGGTAGTTGATATTTGTTATTATTGTGATGTTGGATGTTGAATGAAATTATGTGTACATGTTTGCTTAGATGAAATTATGTGATGTGATAATAAAATATGGATGCATGGTTTGATATATGCTTACGTGATGATAATGATGATTTTTGATTGATGATAGTGATGTTATAAAATTGTGATGAGTTTATACGATGACCATGATTATTTAGGATTAATGATATTATAAGATTGTGATGAAAATATTGAAGTACCCCATACTTGATGAGATAGTGATGATTCTTAAATATGGTGCTCTTAATGGAGTAGTCTAAGCTAACGAGGGGAGAAAATAAATATTGTGAATTGTGAAGTGAAGATTATTTTGTCATCATATAGGTAGCGTCTGACAAGCCTAGTGTAAGACCCATAATTTTAAAGTACACTTTATGTATTTTAGTGTATTTTTGGTATTGAACTCGGAGTTTTTTAGCCAAAGTTATTAATATTTTGGAGTTTATATGACCAAAAAGATATTTTGATGCCGATTAAAATTACTCGTCGATAAATAAATTAAATTAAGTATTGTGAAACCTCTACGAAGAATTTAATTCTGGGGAGTTTATTAAAAATGTCTCGAAATTTCTAAAAGTTGTTTAAGTCAATTGAGTTGCGACGAGAGTGGATATTTTAACAAAAGTGGTATGGAGAGGTTATGGGCGAAATGGTAAATTTAATAAATATCTAAATATTTTGAGATATTTGTTAATTATATTCAATATATATATAATGAATATTTTTTTGGAGGGAAAAAGAAAGGAAAGAGAAAGAGAAGAAAAGGAAAGAGAAAGAGAGGAAAAGTAAAAAGGAAAGAAAAAGAAAAGAAAGAAAACAGAAGTTCTCCTTCTTCCTCTGCCTCCCGTGAAACCCATTCCTTCTTCTTCCATCTACCTCCATTTTCGATGCTTCCTTTTGTTCAAGAGTAGAAACCCAAGGATTGTGGGTGAGTAAGAACAAATTTTCAGCTTCTTCCTTCTTCCCGGATTCAAAAACGGAGTTATGGATTTCAAAACTGTCAAACAGAAACCTCCCCGTTTTATCTAGATCTAAGCTTCGTTTCACGAAGAGATAGAAGGGAAAGTTGCTAACTACCACGCTACAGTGCTAGGGAACCAACTTTGGAAGCGGCGTTGCGAGCGGAGATTTTACCGAATTTACTCGCGGTACCTTAATCGCACGTTAAAGCTAACGTGAAGGTAAGAGCTCCTTCCAAACTTTTAGTTTGCATTTAGGGACTTATCTGTGGTTGTGTGGAAAAGAATTTTGTTAGGGTTAAAATGTTGATTTGGGGAAAATGAATCTAATGCTTTTATGGGTAAAATCTTAGAGTTGGGTTTTGATGATATTGATGAGTGTTTTGTGGAAAATGAATTTAACTCATTTATGTATGATTTTGAAAAAATGAAATTTGACGTGTTCATAATTCATGCTTATGAAATTTGTTATGTGTATGGTTGGATTTTGTGGAGAAACGAATTGATGTGTTTTGGTGTGAATTGTGGATTGAATTTGTGAATATGTTTGAGTATGTTCTGTGTGGAATTTGAAAACCATTAGAGTTAAACAAGTATTAGGAATGGGGAAACTCTTAATATCTCTGTTTACTAATGTTTGTTGTGAAAATCGTTTTAAGTTAAATGAGTATTAAGAATGAGGAATCTCTTAATATCTCTGTTTACTAATATTTGTTGTGGAATTCATTTTAAGTTAAATGAGTATTAAGAATGGGGAATCTCTTAATATCCTTGTTTACTTAATGTTTGTGATGAAAATCATTAGAGTTAAACGAGTATTTAAAATGGGGAATCTTTTAATATCTCGGTTTACTTAATGTTTGTAGTGAAAATCGTTAGAGTTAAATGAGTATTAAGAATGGGGAATCTCTTAATATCTACGTTTACTTAATGATTATCGTTCGAATTGTAAGAGTTAGATGGGTATTAAAAATGGGGAATCTTTTAATATCTGCCTCTACTTAATGGTGTTTGTCAATGAGAGACTACACCCTGGTAAATTGTGTTTGTCCGTGAGAGACTGCACAGGTGTTTGTCCGTGAGAGACTACACCCTGGTAAATTGTGTTTGTCCGTGAGAGACTGCACAGGTGTTTGTCCGTGAGAGACTACCCCCTGGTAAATTGTGTTTATCTGTGAGAGACTGCACAGGTGTTTGTCCGTGAGAGACTACACCCTAGTAAATTGTGTTTGTCCATGAGAGACTGCAGTCGTGTTAGTTTGTGAGAAACTGTACGTTTAGGATTTATGCCTCTCGCGGAGGGTTTTGTTTGGAATTGTATGATAGCATGTTTGATTGCAAAACTATTTTGAAGCTCATGATATTATAGTGATTGTGTTATAAGTGCTAAGTGTTATGTTTTGGGAAGTGTGTGATAGCATGTTTGATTGCAAAACTATTTTGAAGCTCATGATGTTGTAGTGATTGTGCTATAAGTGCTAAGTGTTATGTTTTGGAATTGTGTGATAGTATGTTTGATTACAAAATTACTTCGAAGCTCATAATGTCGTGGTGATTGTGTTGAAATTGCTAAGTGTTATGTGTTGGAATTGTGTGTGAGTGTGATTGAGTTAGTTTATGTATTTTTAGAAAAATATACAGGGAAATCGATTTCCCAATCAATTTGATTGGTTACAGGAACGCAACTATTTTGACAAAATTGATGTGCCAATCGATTTTGTAATATGTTTCTTAAAACCATTTACGAAATCGATTGCCCAATCGATTGTTATGTTTCTTGTTTTCTTGAATCTTGAAAAGATAGTGAACTAATTGATTTCTCAATCGATTTGGCCATTACAGTAGCTCAGCTATTTAGGCAAAATCGATTTGCTAATCGATTGAATTGGTTACCGGGGCTCAGCTATTCTTTCAATTGATTGCTCAATCGATTGATTTAAGCCCATAGTACAGATTTCACTAAAAACCTTCATCCAAATCGATTTCCCAATCGATTGGCATAGTCGAAATTCTCATTCTGAGTTAGATAATCGATTGCTCAATTGGTTCATCAATGGATTGGCCAGTTATTTATTACTTGATTGATTAAAAATTTATTTGGATTTCTTGGTTATTTGGCAAGTGTTACAAGAACTTTTAGCATATGGGAAAAACCTTTTAAGGTGCATGTTAAGTTGAAAGGTAATTTTGTGCATTTAAAAACTTAAATGTTATGTGTTAATTGTTAATTTCGGTTGGTGACCCTTTACAACTATTGTGGAAATATGGGTTTTGCCCTCAGATGAGAACCAGGACCATCCTACCGGTCTGTACCCTGTGGATGGAGATGTAGTTGGAAACACCTGGCTAGAGCTATGTTTGGAGGATCTTGCGGGGCGCGTGAAGATCACTCGGGATGTATAGTTTTTGTGAAATGATCAGATTAAGTTGACGTATAGGGACTAGATGTCTTCTTTTGGATTGGGTTTATTTTAAATTGGAAGACTGTACCTATACTAATATTGTCAACATGACAGTTTATTTTTTATGGGTTCCATGTACCAATTTTTGAGGTGTAAATACTTTGGATTCATATTTCAAAAAACTATTCCGCTGCTTATAAATTATAATGACTTAAATATTTATCCAAAGGTATTTCCTTATTTATTTCTTTGTTTTATTTTAATTTCATTTGAAAAAAAAATACACCCTCGCTTTGAAAATTGGGGTGTTACATTGTGGTATCAGAGCTTTAGTTTGGTTTTCTTTGGGGGCTGTGGAGCCTTGGTTATAGATTTTGGGTCAACCTGTAGGTTAGGAGTTGTTATCTTATCATGCGTCGGTTTAGGTGGTTTGAGTTGTCAGGTCCAAAATAATTATTAGGTGTTGATGTGGTCGGAAGTTAGTTTTGGAATTATTTGAAGTAGTGTTAAGACTCTACGTGATGATAGTTTTATAGGAAAACCATGCCGCCAAGAAGGAATGATGCTCCGAGAGCCAATGCCAATAGGGATGATCGAATGGCGGAGACTATGAATAACATGGCTACTTCTGTTGCTGCACAGACTGCTGCCAAGACTCAACGTGATCCTGAAAAGAGGGAAAAAGAGATCCGTGCTGCAGAGTCAGGAGGATTAGAAGACCTTCTTCGTTACAATCCTCCCAAGTTTAAGGGGGATGAGAATTCAGAGAAAGCGGATCAATGGATCCAAGAAGTGGAGAAGATCTTCGAAATGATTAACTGTCAGGCGGGAGTGAAGGTCAACTATGCCACTTATATGCTATTAGGAGATGCTGAGTACTGGTGGAGGAGTGCAAGATTGTTGATGAGATCAACTCACGAGGAGGAGAACTGGGAATCATTAAAAAGGAAGTTTTTAGACAAATACTTAACGATGAGTACCAGGACTAAACTGGGTGATGATTTCCTGAAACTGCATCAGGGGAACATGACTGTGGGCGAATATGCTGCTAAGTTTGAATCACTATCAAGACATTTCAGATTTTTCCGTGAAGAGATTGATGAACCATTCATGTGTCATCGTTTCCAAGACGGACTAAAGTATGAGATTCAAGACTCTGTCTTACCCTTGTGAATTCAACGTTTCCAAGTTCTTGTGGAAAAATGTAGAGAAGTTGAGGATATGAAGAATAAGAGAGCTAGCCGAGGAAGGGATTTTAACTCAAGAGGGCCTAGTCGGGTGAATCATCAGAACAAGGGAAAACAAGTTGCTAAACCTTATAATCGACCACATGATAACAACGGGGGACAGAATAACCCAGGAAACCAAGACTTTGGGAGACAAGTGGGACAAGTGATACGATGTTTCCGATGTGGAGAAGAGGGACATTATGCTAATGCTTGTACCTTTAACAGTCCTACTTGCTACAATTGCCATAAACCAGGGCACTTTGCAAAGAATTGCAAGGCCCCGAAGGTGGAACCAATAGTGAATGTAGCTAGGACTACTCTTCCTACTGCTAGAGGACGTGTTTATTGTGTCGGTGCTGAAGTTGAAAATTTTTCTAGCAATCTGATTCATTGTGACGGTGCGATTACAGGTAACCCTCTAATTGCACTTTTTGATTCGGGGGCAACCCATTCCTTCATTAATATGGAATGTGGGAATCGTTGGAAGTTATCTGTGTCGTCACTACCTTTTGATTTGGTTGTTTTCACGCCTGCTTAGACTTTGACAGAAATTATTGTATGTTTACATTGCCAAGTAATTGTCCATAATAGAGATTTCTCAATTAATTTCATTTGTTTACCTCTACAATAACCTAAGATCATTCTTGGTATGGTTTGGAAGTCATATCATTAGGTAATGATATATTGTACTCAATGTGTCGATGTCATACTTAGTGTTTCGGTTTGCAACTAGATGGATGTTCCGTACAAGGTGGACGTATATGAGGCTACGTGACATAGTCTTGGGTGATTGCAATTCGTCAATAAGGACAAGGTTATAGGAAAATACGGAAAACTCAGTGGACCTTGAGAACTTTGGTTGATTGCTTGTGCATTAGGATAACCTTAAGTGCAAGTCGCGGGGAGCGCTATTACAGTTCGGACAAAATCATGTTGAATGGAACGGACGAGCCTTACCGACTATGGATGTGTGTAGAGTAATTAAGCACCCTATGAGAACGGGTAGACAACACTTTCTTCGAGAAGGCCGGGTGAAACAAGTTGTGACTAGTATGTTGAATTCGAGTACAAACCAAGTGTGAATTGTTACTCGTACTTTAAGTTTCGAGGACGAAACTAATTTAAGGGGGGTAGTAATATAAGACCCATAATTTTAAAGTACACTTTATGTATTTTAGTGTATTTTTGGTATTGAACTCGGAGGCTTTTTAGCCAAAGTTATTAATATTTTGGAGTTTATATGACCAAAAAGATATTTTGATGCCGATTAAAATTACTCGTCGATAAATAAATTAAATTAAGTACGGTGAATCCTCTACGAAGAATTTAATTCTGGGGAGTTTGTTAAAAATGTCTCGAAATTGCTAAAAGTTGTTTATGTCAATTGAGTTGCGATGAGAGTGGATATTTTAACAAAAGTGTTTTGGAGAGGTTATTGGCGAAATGGTAAATTTAATAAATATCTAAATATTTTGAGATATTTGTTAATTATATTCAATATATATATAACGAATACTTGTTTGGAGGGAAAAAGAAAGGAAAGAGAAAGAGAAGAAAAGGAAAGAGAAAGAGAGGAAAAGTAAAAAGGAAAGAAAAAGAAAAGAAAGAAAACAGAAGTTCTCCTTCTTCCTCTGCCTCGCGTGAAACCCATTCCTTCTTCTTCCTTCTACCTCCATTTTTGCTGGTTCCTTTTGTTCAAGAGTAGAAACCCAAGGATTGTGGGTGACTAAGAACAAATTTTCAGCTTCTTCCTACTTCCCGGATTCGAAAACGGAGTTATGGATTTCAAAACCGTCAAACACACACAAACCTCCCCATTTCATCTAAATCTAAGCTTCGTTTCACGAAGAGATAGAAGGGAAAGTTGCTCACTACCACACTACTGTGCTAGGGAACCAACTTTGGAAGCGGCGTTGTGCGAGCGGAGATTTTACCAGATTTACTCACAGTACCATAATCGCACGTTAAAGCTAACGTGAAGGTAAGGGCTCCTTCCAAACTTTTAGTTTGCATTTAGGGACTTACATGTGGTTGTGTGGAAAAGAATTTTGTTAGGGTTAAAATGTTGATTTGGGGAAAATGAATCTAATGCTTTTATCGGTAAAATCTTAGAGTTGGGTTTTGATGATATTCATGTGTATTTTGTGGGAAATGAATTTAACTCATTTATGTATGATTTTGAAGAAAAGAAATTTGACGTGTTCATAATTAATGCTTATGAAATTTGATATGTGTATGGTTGGATTTTATGGAGAAATGAATTGATCTGTTTTGGTGTGAATTGTGGATTGAATTTGTGAATATGTTTGAGTATGTTCTGTGTGGAATTTGAAAACCATTAGAGTTAAACGAGTATTAAGAATGGGAAAACTCTTAATTTCTTTGTTTACTAATGTTTGTTGTGAAAATCGTTTTAAGTTAAATGACTATTAAGAATGGGGAATCTCTTAATATCTTTGTTTACTAATGTTTGTTGTGGAATTCGTTTTAAGTTAAATGAGTATTAAGAATGGGGAATCTCTTAATATCCTTGTTTACTTAATGTTTGTGGTGAAAATCGTTTAAGTTAAATGAGTATTGAGAATGGGGAATCTCTTAATATCTATGTTTACTTAATGTTTGTTGTGAAAATCATTAGAGTTAAACGAGTATTAAAAATGGGGAATCTTTTAATATCTCAGTTTACTTAATGTTTGTAGTGAAAATCGTTAGAGTTAAATGAGTATTAAGAATGGGGAATCTCTTAATATCTACGTTTACTTAATGATTGTCGTTCGAATTGTAAGAGTTAGATGGGTATTAAAAATGGGGAATCTTTTAATATCTGCCTCTACTTAATGGTGTTTGTCCGTGAGAGACTACACCCTGGTAAATTGTGTTTGTCCGTGAGAGACTGCACAGGTGTTTGTCCGTGAGATACTACACCCTGATAAATTGTGTTTGTCCGTGAGAGACTGCACAGGTGTTTGTCAGTGAGAGACTACACCTTAGTAAATTGTGTTTGTCCATGAGAGACTTTACAGGTGTTTGTCCGTGAGAGACTACATCCTGGTAAATTGTGTTTGTCCGTGAGAAACTACACCCTGGTAAATTGTGTTTGTCCATGAGAGACTGCACTCGTGTTCGTTCGTGCTAAATTGTAAGTTTAGGATTTACGCCTCTCGCGGAGGGTTTTGTCTGGAATTGTGTGATAGCATGTTTGATTGCAAAACTATTTCGAAGCTCATGATATTGTAGTGATTGTGTTATAAGTGCTAAGTGTTATGTTTTGGTAATTGTGTGATAGCATGTTTGATTGCAAAACTATTTCGAAGCTCATGACGTTGTAGTGATTGTGTTATAAGTGCTAAGTGTTATGTTTTGGAATTGTGTGATAGTATGTTTGATTGCAAAATTACTTCGAAGCTCATAATGTCGTGGTGATTGTGTTGAAATTGCTAAGTGTTATGTGTTGAAATTGTGTTTGAATGTGATTGAGTTAGTTTATGTATTTTTAGAAAAATATTCAGGGAAATCGATTTCCCAATCGATTTGATTGGTTACAGGAATGCAGCTATTTTGACAAAATCGATGTGCCAATCGATTTTGTAATATGTTTCTTAAAACCATTTATGAAATCGATTGCCCTATCGATTGTTATGTTTCTTGTTTTCATGAATCTTAAAAAGATAGTGAACTAATCGATTTCCCAATCGATTTGGCCATTACAGTAGCTCAGCTATTTAGGAAAATCGATTTGCCAATCGATTGAATTGGTTACAGGGGCTCAGCTATTCATTCAATTGATTGCCTAATCGATTGATTTAAGCCCATAGTGCAGATTTCACTAAAAACCTTCATCCAAATCGATTTCCCAATCGATTGGAATAGTGGAAATTCTCATTCTGAGTTAGAAAATCGATTGCTCAATTGGTTCATCAATGGATTGGCCAGTTATTTATTACTTGATTGATTAAAAACTTTATTTGGATTTCATGGTTATTTGGCAAGTGTTACATGAACTTTTAGCATATGGGAAAACCCTTTTAAGGTGCATGCTAAGTTGAAAGGTTATTTTGTGCATTTAAAAACTAAAATGTTATGTGTTAGTTGTTAATTTCGGTTGGTGACCCTTTACAACTATTGTGGAAATCTGGGCTTTGCCCTCAGATGAGAACCAGGACCATCCTACCGGTCTGTACCCTGTGGATGCGGATGTAGTTGGAAACACCTGGCTGGAGCTATGTTTGGAGGATCTTGCGGGGCACGTGAAGATCACTCGGGATGTATGGTTTTTGTTAAATGATCAGATTAGGTTGACGTATAGGGACTAGATGTCTTCTTTTGGATTGGGTTTATTTTAAATTGGAAGACGATACCTATACTAATATTGTCAGCATGACAGTTTATTTTCGATAGGTTCCATGTACCAATTTTTGAGGTGTAAATACTTTGGATTCATATTTCGAAAAATTATTCCGCTGCTTATAAATTATAATGACTTAAATATTTGTCCTAAGGTATTTCCTTATTTATTTATTTGTTTTATTTTAATTTCTTTTGAAAAAAAAATACACCCTCGCTTTGAAAATCGGGGTGTTACACCTAGTGATTCTAGGGAAGTACAACTGAATGAGCCTGATCGTGGCGGTCTGCTGTCGAGCCTTAAGGCAAGATTGTTAGACCTTGGAGGTATTCCAGTGGGGAATTCCTCGGTGACTTGGAGGTAGCACTCTAAATGTCGGGAGCTACCATGCAACACACGTTTACCTCGACAGTCGCATATATGTGTCTCGGGTTGAGTTGAGGGGATCTATCAGGACAGAGCCAATTTGAATTGTTCGTCCACCGGGATGGTGGCATAGTATCATGGCCTCCTAACCAAGTACTTCAGAGTTAGAATGGTACCACATTGTGAAGTAGAGTCTAAGCTCAAGCATAGCATTACATTTCCTTGTGATTGTTTTGTTGTGATTGATGTGTTTCAAAGGTAATATTAATTAGATGATTTGATGCATATTATAATGAGATGATTATTTTACTTGAGTGACTTTGATGTTATAGTATGATACTATTTAATTAAATATTTTGATATATCGTAAAGTGATTATGATACGGTTCTATTATGATTGTTTGCGTGTTCTTCTTACTCATATTATACTATTAACATGATTTCAAAACTCACCTCCTTCGTTGTTTGTGTTTGACTGGCTGGGCCCTGCATTTGGGAAATCGCCGTTATTACAGGTTAATAGTCTTGAAGTTCAAGTTTGGGAGGAACCCCGCTCTGATAGGTGATACCGGGAATACGGGTTTTAATTTGTATTTTACTTATTTAATTTGAATCAAATTTTTGTATGAAAACCTTAGAAGTACTAGTAAGTTTTTAAAATTAAATCAAGTAATTATACTTAAATCAAGTTCATTGAGATTAAATTGTTTTATTTGAGTAATAAAATTTGAATTGTTGCTTGTGTACTTTGAGAAACGTGATATCTTAAATTAAATATAAAGTTTATATTTTCTTGAAAATATAATTTTATTTAAACGTTGCAAATTTTATAGGAATATGATATAAATTATTATATATATAATATATATATATATATATATTATTTTGGGATTTAGGGTGTCACATGGTTGAGATGCATAAAATAAAAAATCATTATTTTTTCCTGTAAACTCATAGTGTAGATCATCCTACAAATAAAACCGTAAATTATATTTAGTATTATTGATTTAATTTATGGGTAGAAAATATTTGTTTGTTGACTGATTTTATTATTGATTTTTATTATATATATATATATATTTATATATATTTATATATATATATATCAAAATTAATTCACAATATAATGGTAATAATAGTAACAATAATGATAATAATAATAATAATAATAATAATAATAATAATAATAATAAGGGTGATGAGTTGTTTATTGATTTATGTATCGTTTTAATTTAAGGAAATACTTTTACTATTATTTTGCGTCTTTAAAAATGGTACACGACAAAAATTTAAGAGCAGATCTGCGAGTCGGCGGCGCATATGTGGCTCGAAATGACGGCGGTAATAACAAAATAATATAAGATCTACTCACAAGATAAAAAAAAAAATTAAGATAATAAATCACGAATTTGATAAATAAGTAGACAACTATACCACAATCGGCTTAATTCTTATAAAACTTGATCGTTAAACTATAAAGAATTTCTTGTGTTATATCGTACATGCATAGAATTGTAAAAATCAACTCAATAAGAATAATAATGTCAAAAAATAGATGAGGAGAAAAAAAAATGTTTATCACACTGGGGAGGTTTTTGTATTAGTTCCCTGCTACAATCTTTCTTCTTTCCTTTATCCCTTTTCAGTTTTCTTGTCCATTTATAGTTACAAATTATGTTTAAATTTTTGGAAGACAATAACTCTCATTAATAATCATTAAGGTAATTTTTAGCGTTTTCAAAAACCTACAATAAACACTTAAAACATATATTTTAACCTTTTTTAAGAAATAATAAATTAAATCAAAATTGATATCTTTTATTATTATTATTATTATTATTTACTTAACGAAAAGTCCAAAATATCCTTAATGCTTTTGATCATATTTTTTTCTGGACATAAAAAAGGAAGAGCTGACAAAATTAGGTGTCTACAGCCTGACTATGATTATTATTTTTATGATTATTTACTTTTTTAGTTTTGATTATATATTTATTATTTTTCATAAAAATTTTAAAAGTAGCAAACAAAATTAAGTGTCTACAAATTTTGTTTTATAACAAGGGTTTTATTTATTTGATAAAGGTTAATTATATTTTAATAATAATACAGTTGTCTATCTGATTTATGCTTAATTTACACTATTCTATTTAATTAAGATGTTAGTACTCTATTTTTAAATTTGAAAACATGAAATTACGTTTTAGAGTTCTAACTCTATTCTATATATTATTATTTTTAACTAAAACAGTATAATTCGATATATAAATATAAATATATATATATATATATATATATATATTATAAAATATGTTTTCAATGACATTACAAATAGTTAATAATTGAAATATATGGAAATTTCATTGCGTATTTATTTAGTCTTTATTGTTACTGTTCAGCACTGTTACAAAGAAGGAGATGTGAACATGTTAAACCATTTGGATTTGTTGTTGCCGTAGAGATAGTTATGTCTAGTAAAAGCTCCAATTAAAGTAAAAGGTGATAGAATGTTTGATTTCATGAATATACTATATAACGTGGGATGAACTGAAATATCATAATTCGTAGCGATTCATCTAGGACTTACCACATAAGTTTGAACCTTATTGAGTAAATAATTAATTCTGTTGAATAAGGAGAAATCAATTATTTCAACAAAGTTAGCGTTAAATCATGTTTCAATAAAAATCACAAAATATCTGACATGTAAATTTCATAAATTACCAATTATATTTAATGAAAAGAGATCGGAAGATAATCATTGTTGTAAAGAGATTGGTGAAGACATTGGGGATGATATCAAGGTACTATCAAAGCATAGACACAAGAAAAAAAAATGTTTCAATATTTTGCTACACATCACTTAATTGACATTATCACCATAAAGTTTATTTAATTAATTTTTTTTTCGTATTACTTGCATCTAGTAATATAGACTATATACACTATTTATCCTTGCATGTTTCCAAGCATGAGTTCACAATTCCATTAATGCTACGTGCATCTGAAAAAATAAAATATCAAAATATAAGAAATCATTTTTTAAGTCAACATTATTAATTTATAATATTCACTTGATTCATCATACCAATATTTAAAATAAAATAGAGAAAATATAAACATACCAACAGTATCGGACTTCGAATAAGCACAATTAGTAGCACAATCATATGCATCTGGTGATGAGCTGTCTTGGCATTGCAATCTACAACCGGCAAGACAAGCTATATACAATATAGGATTTTTTAATTCAGGTGTACATGTCAAACCACACTTGGCAAGACAAAGCAATTCACCAATTTTACTATCTGTATCTTCAGGTGGTGCTGGTGAAGGAGATTCATCGACTTGAGCAAAAACGAACATATTCATTGCCATAATTATAATCATAATCATAACGATATTTTTTATCTCACTCTTTGACATTGTTCTTGTTTAACTTCTAAATATTGTACTTTTTCTTTGTAAATGTAAGTTTGATTTGACAATCTATTTTGTTCTCCATTTATAATCATTGAAAAATATCATCTTAAAAACATTTTCACACCCTAAATGAGAAAATTGTTTATGGTTATCAATTTTGAAATATGACATATGATTGACAATTATATATTAAAAGATTAAAAGTTATTTTTTTTTGGTACAATTAGATTTTCATTAACTTTTAGCTTAATAGAAAGAAAAGAAATTCAAATTCATTAATTTATATATGTCACAATATTATTTTCTAATCCGTAATACAAAATATATATGGTAAAATTTGATTAGATGTCTAAATGAAAATATTTTACAATGTCACTAAAAGATATAGAAATAAATAATGGGTTGAGTTTTCTGCATTGATATATTAATTTTTTAACAAAGATATTCAATATTCAATTTTTACTTCGTTGGTAACTCCACAAAAATTACAGGAGTATTATGTAAAAAAATATCTACACAATAAAAAATAGCAATAAATATAAAGTTAATAGTATGTCAATCATTAATC
>JBBPBT010000183.1:9590062-9609532 GCA_037974875.1 Cicer bijugum
CAGAATTAATATCCTTTATTATTATTATTTTCATTTTTTACTTAACGAAAAGACAAAAAATTTCTTAACGCATTTTATTATATTTTTTCTGCAAATAAAAATGGAATAGCTGGGAAAATTAGGTGTCAACAGCCTAACTATTTATTTTTTATAATTATTTTTATGATTATTTATTTAATTTTAATTATATATTTACTATTTTTCATAAAGCCTTTAAAAATAGCGGACAAAATTAGGTGTCTACAGGTTCTCTGTTTTATAATAAAGATTTTATTTGTTGGATAAAGGTTAATTCTATTTTAATAATAATACACTTGTCTATCTGATTTATGCTTAATTTACACTATTCTACTTAATTAATATGTTAGTACCCTATTTCTAAATTTGAAAACATGAAATTATGTTTTACAGTTCTAAGTCTATTTAGGCTATATATTATTATTTTTAACTAAAACATTATAATTAGTATTAATTTTAATCATATAATTCAATATATATATATATATATTATAAAATACGTTTTCAATGATATATTACAAATAGTTAATAATTGAAATATATGGGAATTTCATTGCATATTTATTTAGTCTTTATTTGTTATTGCTCGCCACTCTTACAAAGAAGGAGATGTGAACTTGTTAAGCTATTTGCATTCGTTGTTGCCGTAGAGATTGTTATGTCTAGTAAAAGCTCCAATTAAGGTAAAAGGTGAGAGAATGTTTAATTTCATGAGTAAACTATATAATGTGGGATGAGCTGAAACATCGTAATTCGTAGTGATTCATCTAGGACTTACCACGTAAGGTTGAGCCTTATTGAGTAAATAATTAATTGGAAATATATGATTGGTAATAATGAGGACTAAAATATGAATTAGAAACCTATATAGTTATTGTGAATTAATTTTTGTTAATATTTCTTTTGATTTTTCTGAAATTCCAATTATTCACTACGCCAAAAATGACATTTAATAGCGCTCCTTTTACAGCACTTGCTAAACACAAGCGTTGTTGTAAATATATTTTAAAAATAATGGAGCCTTTTACAGCGCTTTTTTGACAAGCGCTGTGAAAAAAGCGCTGTTGTAGGATCATATAACATTTGCGCATAATGTTATAAGGCTTTTACAGTGCTTTTCACAAAAGTGCTGTAAACTGAAGGCTTTCGCGTATTATTTTACAGCGCTTTTTACACAAGTGTTGTAAAATACATGCGCTTTCAAATAATTGAACTACCTATTACAGCGCTTTTTTCACAAGCGCTGTAAAATACATGCGCTTTCAAATAATTGAATTACCTATTACAGCGCTTTTGTAACAAGCGTTGTAAAATACATGCGCTTTCAAATATTTGAACTACCTATTACAACGCTTTGTTTACAAGCGTTGTAAAATACATGCGCTTTCAATCAATTTAATTACCTATTACAACGCTTTTTTTTACAAGCGCTGTAAAATACATGTGCATTCAAATAAATATCATTTACTTTTAAAACAAATTTACGAACCCTCATCACCTCTACTCTGGGAACCCTCATATCCTCTACGTATTGTGCGGCCATCTACGTTGTCTCAGGTATTTTTTAATTTGTTTTTGTAAAAAAATCTTTAGTTTTTTAACAATTGCAAACTAAAAATTGTTATATATATATTAAATCTTTTTTTTTTGAAATTTGTTGATCTGTTATGTTTTGAAATTGTTATTAGATATTTTGATATTGGTTTCTTTTTTAAACTTGTTGATATGTTTTGAAAGCTTATTATTTTTGTAACTGCATTTATATAGGTCGTATAATATGGATAGGAAATGGATGTCTGCCAATTGATTGTCAAAAGAGTATGAAATTGGAGTGAAGGAGTTTGTTGAGTTTGCAGTGAAGAATGCAAAAGATCCAAATAGAGTCGTTTGTCCTTATTTAAAATGTTGTTTTGGAAAACGTGTTAGAGAAGATGAATTAGAAGGACATCTAGTATGTAATGGAATTGATCAAAGCTACACATGTTGGATAAGACATGGTGAGAAAAAAAAAAGGAAACATCAATTTTGAGAATAGTTCGACATATGCTTCAACTGACTTCGATACAGATATATATGAGTCAAAACGAGTTGATGAGATCGCAAAAGCAGTTAAAGAAGATCTTCGAGATTGTCTTAAAATGTTTGAAAGTTTTTTGAGTGATGCAGAGAATGAATTATATAATGGTTGTTCTAAATTCACAAGATTGTCGGCGATATTAAAGTTGTACAACTTAAAAGCGAGTAATGGATGGTCTGATAAAAGCTTTACAGAATTATTAACACTCATAAAAGATATGTTGCCAAATGATAATGAACTTCCCAGTCGAACCTATGAGGCTAAACGAATTTTGTGTTCTATTGGCATGAGTTACGAAAGGATTCATGCGTGTCCTAACGATTGCATTTTATTTAGAAACGAATATGAACTACTTAAGGCGTCTCCGAAATGCAATGTCTCTCGATATAAGAAGAAAGAATCGACTCCAGAAAAAGTCGTGTAGTATTTTCCTATAATACCAAGATTTTGGCGCATGTATCGCAGTGAAGAAGATTCAAAACACTTGACATGGCATGCAGATGAAAGAATTAGAGATGGAATATTTCGACACCCTGCAGATTCCCCACAATGGGCAAAAATTGATCACGAGTATCCTGAATTCGGGATAGAGTCAAGAAATCTAAGACTTTCACTTTCTACTGATGGAACGAATCCACATGGTCTTCAAAGCATCTCACATAGCATGTGGCCTGTGATTTTGGTAATATATAACCTACCTCCATGGTTATGTAAGAAGCATAAGTTTATGATGTTGTCTCTGTTTATTTCTAGACCCAAACAACTGGGGAATGATATCTACGTATACTTGACTCCTTTAATTGAAGATGTAAAACGCATGTGGGAGACAGGTGTGGAAGTTTATGATGGGTATAAGAAAGAATGTTTCAATTTGAGGGCTATGTTGTTCGACACAATTAATGATTTTTCAACATATAGTATTTTATCAGGATATAGCATTAAAGGTCAGTGTGCATGTCCTATATGTGAAGAGAGTACAAATTGGATGCGGTTGAAACATTGTAAGAAGAATGTGTTTCTTGGACATCATAGATTTTTACCTTATAGTCATCAGTATCGTGGGTGGAGAAATGCATTCAATGGAAAATTAGAGGAAGGTAAAGCTCCTTTAGCACCGACTGGATATCAAATACTTGAAAAAGTAAGAGGTTTGACCAATAAATTTTGCAAATCTTTTGCGGGAGAGCTGGTCAAAACTAGGTGGAAGAAAAAGTCAATTTTCTTTGAATTGCCATATTGGAAGTCATTGTATATAAGACATTTCCTCGATATGATGCATATTGAAAAACATGTATTTGATAGTGTTATTGGTACGTTACTCAATGTTCCAAAAAAGTCTAAAGATGGCATCAACGCAAGATTGGACTTGGTCGATATGGGAATAAGAAATGAATTGGCTCCCGTAAAGAAAGGAAATCGCACACATCTACCTCCAGCCACTCATACACTATCTAGAAAGGAAAAAATTGTTTTATGTAAATTTCTACACGAAGTTAAAGTTCCAGAAGGATACTCTTCAAACATTAAAAATTTGATTTGTGTGAAAGACCTCAAATTAAAAGGTTTGAAGACCCATGATTGTCATATTCTAATGGAGCATTTGCTACCAATAGGTATACGTTCCATTTTACCTGAAAAAGTTCGACTAGCCTTAACTAGATTATGTTTCTTCTTCAGGGAAATTTGTAGTAAAGTGATCGACCCTCAGAAATTACCGACATTGCAGAGGGAAATTGTTGTTACTTTGTGTAAGCTTGAAATGTATTTCCCACCCTCGTTTTTTGATATAATGGTTCACGTTACTGTTCATGTGGTTATGAAGACACAACTTTGTGGGCCAGCTTATATGAGATGGATGTATCTGATAAAACGATATATGAAAATATTAAAAGGGTACGTAAAAAGTAGAAGCCGACCAGAAGGTTGTATTGCTGAACGGTACATTGTTGAAGACGCTGCTGAATTTTGTACAAAATATCTGTCCAATGTTGAATCCATAGGGCTTCCCATGTCTCGTCATTTGTGAAAAACATCAGGAGAAGGGATAATTGGAATGAGACTACTGACTATATCAAGGACATAATGGGAGCAGGCACAATTGTATGTTCTGCATGATGATAATGAGGTTCAACCGTATGTTACAATACACATGGATCAGTTATCTCGTTTGAACATGAATAAGAATCAAAATTGGATAACTCGAGAGCACAATCGAAGTTTTATAACATGGTTAAAAAATCACATAAAGTCAAAATTGGATATAGACCCCAGATCAATTTCACAGAGATTGAGGTGGCTAGCAAATGGTCTGAGCTTACATGTCTTTTCTTACACTGGTTATGTTATTAACGGATACACATTTTATACCAAAGAACAAGATGATCAGACCACTATGCAAAATAGCAGAGTCACTCTCGTAGCTGAAGCGATGCATGTTTCAAGTACAAAAGACAAAAACCCAATATATACAAATCTATCATATTTTGGGGTTATCGAGCGCATATGGGAGTTAGACTACACAATGTTTCGTGTTCCCATATTTGGTTGCATGTGGGTCAATAATAATAATAATGGCGTTCGAATTAATGAGTCAGGATTCTTGTTTGTCGATTTTAATAGGGTGGGATACAAAGACGAGCCTTTTATTTTAGCGTCGCAAGCTCAACAAGTGCTTTATGTAACTGATCCTTCTGATGATAAATGGTCTGTTGTCCTATCGACCAATAAAATAAGTGATGATAACAATAATGATGAAGATGTTGGTAATGATCTTTTATTTGCAACATCACAACAACCACATGAAATTGATTCAACGGATGATGGTTTATATCTTAGAGATGATCATGATGAGGGAATTTGGATTAATCCATCGTTTCGTATTGTAAATGGACAAACAAATGTGAATCCCACCAGGAAAAGAAGAAGGGCATCTTAATGTACATGTTTAATTATTTCATATAAGCCATGCATGTAATCTGAACTGTGTTAATATAAATATGCATGTAATCTGAACTGTGCTAATGTAAATATGCATGTAATCTGAATTGAGTGTTTTGTACTAAGTTCTGATTATTTTATTTTCTGATTAATTTATTTTCTACTTATATTTAGCTTGATTTGAGTGTTTTATACTATGTTCATGTAACAATGAGTATTTTATATTTAGATTTATTTACATGAACTGAACTGAATATAAATTAGTAATTTACATGAACTGAACTGATCTGAATAGAGAGATTCTCTTTTGCTCAGTGCATAGATTCTTCAGAAGTTCTCATTTCTAATAATTCATCATCTCCTAAAGTATTGTGATAAAGACAATGATAACAATGTTTTTAATCCAATAAACAATGATAACAATGTTTTTAATGTCATCCCATATTGAACCCAAATAAACCAAACACAAAAATAACATATTGAGGCCTTTTACAGCGCTTATTTTAAAAAAGCGCTGTAAAAGGCTGTAAAAAAAAACATTCATATAACATAATAAAACAAGGAGACCATTTACAGCGCTTATTTAAATAAGCGCTATAAAAGAGCCTTTTAAAAATTAAATAAAAGACATTTTACAGCGCTTATCTGAAGAAGCGCTGTAAAAATAACATTCATATAAAATTACAAAACAATGAGACATTTTTCAACACTTAATTGAAAAAGCGTTGTAAAAGGCTTTAAAAATAACATTCATCAGACACCTAACAAGACTTTCTCTAACAGGATTTTCTTCAAACACCTTGTACGCATCATGGGAATCCCCAAAAACACATTGTTAACAAAAACATCAGACTCAAACCCATTTTTCGCAACATGGCAATGAACCTGAAAACCAAGTTTCGAACCACTTATCGACAAATTAGCACACGATTTAAGAAGGAAAGGGAATGTAAAGAGAGAAAAAGGGTGTTGAGGTGGAGATTGAATTGTGAGAGAGTAAGCTTTGATGTTTGTGAAGAAGATGCATAAAAGGAGAAGAGTTTGGTGAAGAGGAAGAGATTTTGGTGGTGACCAGTTACTACTATGTGGGTTTTGCATGATGATAACAATGCTTTTAACCATTCATTGTTTTGCATGGTTTTAATGTCATCCCATATGGAACCCAAATAAACCGAACACAAAAATAACATAATAAAACAATGAGGCCTTTTACGTCGCTTAATTAAAAAAACGCTGTAAAAGGATTTAAAAAAAACATTCATATAACATAATGAAACAAGGAGGTCTATTACACCGCTTGTTCAAATAAGCGTTGTAAAAGACCCTTTTAAAAATAAAATAAATAGACCTTTTACAGCGCTTATTTGAACAGGCGCTGTAAAAGGCTTTAAAAAAACATTCATATAACATAATAAAATAATGAGGTCTTTTACAGCGCTTATTGGGAAAAGCGTTGTAAAAGAGCTTTTAAAAAAATTAAATAAGACACCTTTTAGAACGCTTTTCAAACAAGCATTGTAAAAGGCTTAGGCCTTTTACAGTGCTTTTTGAACAAGTGTTGTAAATGGCTTATAAAAAAGTGTTGTAAAAGAGTTTTATATATAACAGTAACCGCTTCAGTTTCCTCTTCATTACGTAAACTTCGCTATCATCTCAACCTTCATCGTTCTTCTCTTCTTTTGCAAACCCTATCATCCCGTCCATTACGAACCTTATTTCCACGATCATCTCCTTCATTTCGAACCATATTTCCATCCAAGATCATCTCTCCCATTGCACACAATATATTTTCATTGAAATACGTAACCGTCATTACATATTTCTTGAAACCGTATTTTTGTCAACCATATTTTTGTGAACTTTCTGCGAACCCTCTTTTCTTTGCATTTCATCTTTCTTCGAACCCTCATTATTCAGGTATTGATGTTATTAATTTTTTGTAATCATTAAAATGCATGTTGAGCTTGTTTAAGATATACTAATACATGTTGAGCTTGTTTAGAATAATGCATGATGCATGTTGAGCTTGTTGATGTTATACTAAACTGAATGTTGAACTTGTTGTAGTTAAATGGATACAAACAAAGATTTAGAATGTCAAAATGAAGAAGTTGGCACCACTAAGACTTATGAAAATGAAGTCAAACCTGGTGCAACTATAATGCAAAAAGTGATTAAAGCAAGGAGCAATGGCATCAAGTTTGAGGTTATACTATACTATACTTTGTTTGCTGTGTATTTTTTTATCTTTTTTTAATTGCATGTATTTTATGAGTTTATTAGGTTGGCTGGAATGAGAGTGGTCAGCCAATTGACCCCAACAGCCCAATATTTGTAAGTTACATTGGGGTTGTTGTTCGACAAAATATTCCAATTACGATTGACGATTGGAGAGATAAGGCGTTGAAGGATGCCAAAGATATACTACGAAATGAGATTCAAGTGACTTTTTTGATCCACTCTTTTGTCATTTATAATTTTTTTCATTGAAATACTTTACTTATAATTTTTTTCATTGCAGACTACATTTGTTCTTGATGAGGAACGAAAGAGTTATGTTTTGAGAGTTGCTGGGAAGATCCATCGGGGATTTAGATCTCATCTCTCAAATTTCTATCTAAAAGATAGAGAAGAAAACACAAATGTTGAAGCTTCAACAATATATAAACACTATATATCAAACGATGAATGGAGTGCTTTTGTTTCCAAACGTTCGGACCCCGCATTTGTCGTAAGTGATTAATTTATTAGCATTTGTGTTTTATTATTCATATTTGTAGCGTATTTTAAATTTTTACACAATTGCTATTTTTTTTATATAGAACATTAGTAAGGAAAATCGTGAAAGGGCAAGCAATCCAACCCACCCATACAAAAAATCACATATGGGATACGCACGCCTTGATCAACAACTTGTAAGTAATTAAACATCACTTTTATGTAATGAAGTAATTTGTATTATAAACTATAGTGTGTAACTAATTTGTATTATTTTGTTTATGATCTCAACGAATAGCGAAAAGACACCCAATCAGATCAACCGTTGGGTCGTCATATATTATGGAAAGAAGCGCGTGTTAATAAAGACGGAGTGGTTGACAATGAAATTGTCCAAAAAGTAGTAGAACTTTGTGTAAGTATATTATCACTTTAATATTTTTTAATGTTGTATTTTATCACTTGAATACTTTTTAATGTTGTATTTTACAAATGCTATTGAACTTATCTTTTTAATGTTACATGTATTTTAGGAGATTATCGAACAAAGTTCTGAAAATCAAGAGGGCAACAAGGATACTTGCAGGGACATTTTTGGTAAAGTGTTTAATGTCCCTGAGTATTCCGGTCGGGTTAAGGGGAAAAGATTTGACGTAACTCTCAAAAGCTATTTTTCTCAAGATAAGCACCAAAAACCTTCCAACGAGGAAGTATTAGAGAAGCTCAAAATCCTTACAGAGCAAGTGGCACTTTTGGTGAATACGAACAAAGACAAGCAACTCCCGGATCAGCTCCAACATGAAATACAAATGGAGAGTGAAACCGTGAGTTGCAACGTCGGTCTCAAAAGTATTCTCGCAGTAATTAATTACTTACTTGCTTATGTAATTACTTATGTATTAAACAAACTTATATATTAACCGTACTTATGTTTTAACTATTGATTTAGGGTGTCACTCCATGTGTGCTATACTTGTCCTCGCCTACTCATCGGAAGGTGGGAAAAGGAAAATTGTACAATACTTCGGGAGAAGTATTGCACAACACTCTGATCCCTGCGAGCCATGTCAAAGTGTCACATGTTGTTGCTTTTGAACCAATTGCACCATTGCCGATACCGGACAACGATGGGATATGCAGTTATTGGGCGACGCTATTGGTAGTTACGTGGCATGGCCCACAACTCTTGTTGCCCTCGATAAGGTATATTTAATTAATTGAAATGTATGTTTAATTGATATGTATATTTAATCACTGATTTTTTTCCGCTCCTAACTTTAATTTCACATTTATATTTAGATGCTGAAAATTAAGCCTAAAGGGAATGATAAAAAGATTCTCATAAATGAATCAGTTACATCTCCCAAAAAGGTTTGTCACATTTATTGCCTAAGGTTTGCCATTTTTTTAGATTTAATAAACTAACATTTAACCTCATTTTTGTAGATCCAATTAAATAAACCACCCATACATCCAAAAAAAAGGCAGCAAACCTCAAAAATTGGAGGGTAACAGAGCTGCCAAATCACAAAGGCTGGAGGGTAATAAAGCTGCCAAAGTTGCAGCAAGAAAACTGGATCGGGGAAAATCGATCACTGTTGTTGCTGCTCCTAAAATAAGTCAGCCATGCCTTGGTAAATACGGGGCGTGTCTTGACATCCAAGTAAAAAGGAACTTGGGCAGCAGTGATGATTCGCGCATCGTACCCATGAATAAAGATATATTCGGAGATGATTATGACGAATTTCTCGAAAAGGAGCACATTTACGAACATCTCAAACATAAGGAGCTTAGTGCTACTGTCATGAGCTTGTACATAAGGTAAAAAATACTTTTAATTGCATTTATTGGTAATTAATTAAATGTATTGGTAATTAATCTAGTTTAAAATTTTCATTGAAGTTTTTTGTATGAGAAGGTCGTGTGCACGAGGAAATTGTCAAATAAATACTCATTCTTGTCTCCGCATAAGATGTCGATGTGCAAACTCGATCCAGGAAATGTAAAGAAATACATTGTAGATATGTTATTAGGAAATATAGAAAAGGATAAATTGTTCTTCGAACCATATAATTCAGGGTGCGTAATTATATATTATTTATTTATATCTTTTTTAATTGATGAGATTTTAATTTATTAGTTGTGTATAAACAAAATTGCTTAACCAAATTTTTGTTGTTGTAGGGCAAATTGGGTGCTATTTGCAATCAATGCGGTCTCTGAAGTTATATACTATTTGGATCCCTTGCATGACAATTACAACAATCACTCCGAAATAAAGAATATGTTCGACACGTAAGTAATATTCATTTATTTCTTACATATATATATATATATAATGTGTTTGTTCATGCTATAATAATCACATTTATTCATTCGATAGTGCCTTATATGTTTTATTTTACAGTGCCCTCGTCAAACAAACAACATCGATTGTGGGTACTACGTATTGAGATTCATGAAGGAGATTGTTGACAAGAATAAAACTATTATCCCAAAAACGGTACGGTATTATCATTATATGATTTTTATATTGCAGTACTTTGACAATTCTAGTCCATCATATTTTGAGGAAGATCTAATGGAATTAAAGGAAGACTGGTGTCAGTATGTGCTTGAAATGAAAATTATTTGATTTTCTGGGAAATAGCATGTTGTTGGGCAAGGGATCTGAATATTATATGGTAGCTTGTGCATATTCTATATATTTTGTTAGTTATTATATGTATATGATCATAGGAAAATATATGAACATGCATATGAATATGTAGTTAATTAAGTTGTAAATTAGGTTCAATGTATATGTAGTTAATTAGGTTGTAAATTAGGTTATATATATGTATCTGAATGTAGTTAATTAGGTTGTAAATTACAGAGTTACAGAATTACATATATGTTAATTAAGTTACAGAGTTCTGTTTTTTGTCTACTGATTGTGTAAACTGTTTAAGGTATTTGAATATGTTTTGTTGTTGTGTGAACTGATTGTGAACTGATTCTGGATCAAAATAATTTTGGATAAAAAGATAAAAGACAACGATATCTAAAAAAAATGCCATAAAAAGCTAAAAAGTGCTTTTCAAAAATTTAATTTACAACGTTTAAAATAAATAAATAAATAAACACATTTTACAGCGCTTTTTTGGACAAGCGCTGTAAGATATGCACCCATAATTCATATATTGGGTGCACATATTATATCGCTTTTCAAATAAGCGCTGTAAAATGTACACCCAAAAGCGCTGTAAAAGGAAGACCCATAATTCATATATTATGGGTCTGCATTTTACAGCGCTTTTTCAAAAAAGCGCTGCAAAAGGCGCACCTAATATATGAATTATGGGTGTGCCTTTTACAGCGCTTTTTCAAAAAAGCGTTGTAAAAGGCGCATCCTGTATATGAATTGTATATGCACATTTTACAGCACTTGTTCAACTAAGCGCTGTAAAATGTGCATAATAATTTTTTATGTTTTTGATGTAATTTTGGTATTGAGCTCGGAGGCTTTTTAGGCAAAGTTATTAATATTTTGGAGTTTATATGATCAAAAAGATATTTTGATGCCCGATTAGAATAACTCGTCGATAAAGAAATTTAACTAACTGCGGTGAATCTTTTACGAAGAAATTAATGCGTTATGGGTAAAATAGTAATTTAATAAATATCTAAAGATTTTGAGATATTTGTTAATTATAATTAATATATATAAATATGTATATATATATATATATATATATATATATATATATATATATATATATATATATATATATAGAAAAGGAAGGGAAGGAATTGGAAAGAAAAGAAATAGAAAGGAAAGAAAAAGGAAGAAAGGAAAAAAGAGAGAGAGAAACAGAACATTTTCCATCCTCTTCCTCTGCCTCGCACCAAGCATATTCCTCGTTCCTCCATCTTCATCCATTTTCGTTGCTCTTGCTTCCTTTGAGTTCGAAAATTGATATTGGGTGATAGGACAAAGACTTCTCAACTTCACTCTTCCTCTTTGATTCGAAAACGAAGAAAAACGGTATTAGGGATTCAAACACAAACCTCCCCGTTTCATCTAGATCTAAGCTTCGTTTCGGGAAGAGATAGAAGGGAAAATTGCTCACTACCACGTTACGGTGCTAGGGAACCAACTTTGGAACTGGCGTTGCGAGCGGAGATTTTACCGGATTTGCTCGCGATGCTGTAATCGCACATTACAGCTAACGTGAAGGTAAGGGCTCCTTCCAAACTTTTAGTTTGCATTTAGGGCCTTATCTGTAGTTGAGTGGAAAAGAATTTTGTTAGGGTTGGAGTATTGATTTGGGGAAAATGAATCTAAGGTTTTATAGATAAAATCTTAGAGTAGGTTTTGGTTATATTGATGAATGTTTCATGGAAAATGAATTTACCTCATGTATGTGTGATTTTGAATAAATGAAATTATTGTGTTGATTTGTGTTCAACGTACTTGGCGTGTTCATACTTGATTTTTGTTGATTGATGTGTTTTGGTGTGAATTATGGATTGAATGTGAAAGTATGTTTGAGTTTGTTTTGTGTGGAATTTGAAAACCATTAAGTTAAACGAGTATTAAGAATGGGGAATCTCTTAATGTCTTGTTTACTTAATGTGTGTTTGGAAAAAATCGTTTAAGTTAATTGGGCATTAAGAATGGGGAATCTCTTAATGTCTTGGTTACTTAATGTTGTTTTGAAAATCGTTTAAGTTAACTGGCCATTAAGAATGGGGAATCTCTTAATGTCTTGGTTACTTAATGTTTGTTTTGGAAAACCGTTTAAGAAGAGTATTAAGAATGGGGAATCTCTTAATACTTTTGTTTGCTTAATGTTTTGTTTTGAAAATCGTTAAGTTAAATGAGTATTAAGAATGGGGAATCTCTTAATATCTGCGTTTACTTAATGTCGTCGTGAATATGATTTTGTGGAGAAATGAATTGTTGTGTTTTGGCGTGAATCGTGTAATAAATTTGTGAATACGGTTGAGTTTATTTTGTGTGGAATTTGAAAACCATTAGAGTTAAACGAGTATTAAGAATGGGGAATCTCTTAATGTCTTGTTTACTTAATGTGTGTTTGGTTTTGAAAATCGCTTAAGTCAAATGAGTATTAAGAATGGGGAATCTCTTAATGTCTCGTTTACTTAATGTTTGTTTTGAAATTCGTTTAAGTTAAATAAGAATTAAGAATGGGGAATCTCTTAATGTCTTGTTTACTTAATGTTTGTTTTGAAAATCGCTTAAGTCAAATGAGTATTAAGAATGGGGAATCTCTTAATGTCTCGTTTACTTAATGTTTGTTTTGAAAATCGCTTAAGTCAAATGAGTATTAAGAATGGGGAATCTCTTAATGTCTCGTTTACTTAATGTTTGTTTTGAAATTCGTTTATGTTAAATAAGAATTAAGAATGGGGAATCTCTTAATGTCTTGTTTACTTAATGTTTGTTTTAGTAAACCGTGCAGACCCGTGATAGGTGGCACCTTGGTAAACGGTACGGGCCCGTGATAGGCAGTACGTTTATCGTTTACGCTTTTTGGTAAGTTGTGCTAACCCGTGATAGGTGGCACCTCGGTAAACCGTACTGACCCGTGATAGGTGGTACGTTTACGACTTACATTTCTTGGTGAATTGTGTTTGTTCGTGAGAGACTGCACAACTGTTTGTCCGTGAGAGACTACGCCCTGGTAAATTGTGTTTGTCCGTGAGAGACTGCACAGGGGTTTGTCCGTGAGAGACTACGCCCTGGTGAATTGTGTTTGTCCGTGAGAGACTACACAGGTGTTTGTCTGTGAGAGACTACACCCTGGTAAATTGTGAATTGTTGGTTCATTTTGTCCGTGTGGGTATTGTGTTATAAGTGTTAAGTGTTATGTTTTGGAATTTGGTGATAACATGTTTGATTGCAATACCATTTCGAAACTCATGATGTTGTAGTAATTGTGTTATAAGTGTTAAGTGTTATGTTTTGGAATTTGGTGATAACATGTTTGATGGCAATACCATTTCGAAACTCCTGATGTTGTAGTAATTGTGTTATAAGTGTTAAGTGTTATGTTTTGGAATTTGGTGATAGCATGTTTGATTTCAATACTATTTCGAAACTCATGATGTTGTAGCGATTGTGTTAAGATTTAGGATTATGCATGAATGTGATTGAGTTAGTTTATGAATTTTTGAAAGAATACACAGGGAAATCGATTTACCCAATCGATTTGATGAGTTACAGGGGCCCTGTCTTTCAAGAAATCGATTTACCCAATCGATTTTGTAATATGTTTTTCAAAACCATTTAAGAAAATCGATATACCAAATCGATTGAATTCATTACAGGGGCTCTGTCTTCCATGAAATCAATTTGCCCAGTCGATTGGCCAATACAGGGGCTCAGTCTTTCTCGAAATCGATTTCCCCAATCGACTGATGCAAGTCCAGAGTTCAATTTTCACTAAAAACTTTCAGGAAATCAATTTGCCCACTCGATTGGCTCAGTGGAAAATCTTATTTTATGTTAGATAATTGATTGCTCAATTGATTTATCAATGTTTTGGTCAGTTATGTATTACTTGATGGATTGAGAACTTTATTTGATTTCATTTACATTTGGCAAGCATTATATGAACTTTTAGCATATGGAAAATCCTTTTAAGGTGCATGCTTAGTTGAGAGGATATTTTGTGCATTTAAAAACTTAAATGTTATGTGTTAACTGTTAATTTCGGTTGGTGACCATTTACAACTATTGTGGAAATCTGGGCTTTGCCCTCAGATGAGAGCCAGGATGATCCTACCGGTTCGTACCCTACGGATGGGAATGTAGATGAGAATGCTTGATTGGAGCTACGTTAGGAGGATCTCACGGAGCGCGTGGAGATCACTCAGGGTGTTTAGTTGTTTTTTAAAATGATCATACTAGGTTGACACAGAGGGAACATATGTCTTTCTTTTGGGTTGCTTTTATTTTTAAACTGGAAGACTATACCACTTTTGTTATGTAAATATTTTGAATTCATATTTTGAGAACTTTTTCCGCTGCTTGTAAATTATAATGACTTAATTATTTATCCAAAGGTTTTACCCTATTTATTTCTCTGTTTTATTTTAATTTCTTTTGAAAAAAAATACACCCTCGCTAAGAAAAACGGGGTGTTACAATGTGCGCATTTTACAGCGCTTTTTTGAAAAAGCGCTGTAAAATGTGCATAACAAGTGTGCATTATATCTACATGATTTATAGCGCTTTTTTAAAAGCGCTGTTGTATCTTTTACAGTGCTCGATTCTATAGTGTTTTTTTTATTTTTTGAAAAAGCGCTATAAATGAATTAAAAAAAGCGCTGTAAAATTATATTTTTCACATAGTAATTATAGGTTAGATATGATATCTACTTAATAAGATGATCGAGAAGGATAAACAATTGTCGTCCTTTATATAGGTGTTAAAAACATTAAAAGCATCCACTAAAACCGCTAAAATCTAAAAGTAATATTAACAAATTATATTTAATGAAAAGTGATCGGAAGATAATCATTGTTGTAAAGAGATTGGTGAAGACATTGGGGGATGATATCAAGGTACTATAAAAGCATAGACACAGGAAAAAAAATGTTTCAATATTTTGTTGTCCATCTCTTAATTGACATTATCACCATAACGTTTATTTTTTTAAATTTTTTTTTCGTGTTACTTGCATCTTGTAATATACACTATTTGTCCTTGCAAGTTTCCAAGCATGAGTTCACAATTCCATTAATGCTACGTGTTGTTTACTGATTTATGTACCGTTTTATTTTAAGGAAATATTTTTACTATTTTTTTGTGTCTTTATAAATTGTAAAGGATAAAAATTTAAGAGAAGATCCGCGAGTCGGCGGCGCATATGTGGCGTGAACCGATAGCGGTAATAACAAATGAGTTTAAGATCTACCCCACAAGATTAAAAAAAAAACTAAATAAAGATAATAAATCACGAATTTGGTAAAGAAGTAGACAATTATACCACAATCTGTTTGGTTCTTATTAAACTTGATCGTTAAACTAAAAAGAATTTCTTGTTTATATCATATGTTCATAAAATAGTAAAAAAAATACCTCTATAAGAACAATAATGTCAAAAAATAGATTTGGAGACAAAATAAAATATTTACCGCACTGGAGAGGTTTTTTTATTAGTTCCTGGCTATATTCTTTCTTCTCTCATTTCTCCCTTTTCAGTTTTCTTGTCCTCTTATTCATAGTTACAAATTATGTTTGAATTTTCGGAAGACAATAATTCTCATTTATAATCATTAAGGTAATTTTTAGCGTTTTCAAAAACCTACCATAAATATTTAAGGTATAATTTTTTATCTTTAATTAAGAAACAAAAAGTTAAATCAGAATTGATATCTTTTATTGTTATTATTTTCAGTTTTTACTTAACTAAAAGTCAAAAATTTCCTTAACACATTGTATTATATTTTTTCTGCAAATAAAAATGGAAGAGCTGGAAAAATTAAGTGTCAACAGCCTAACTATTTTTTTTATTATTATTTTTATGATTATTTATTTTTTTAATTTTAATTATATATTTACTATTTTTGATAAAGACTTAAAAAGTAGCGGACAAAATTAAGTGTCTACAGGTTCTGTTTTATAATAAGGTTTTTATTTGTTTGATAAAAGTTAATTCTATTTTAATAATAATACGCTTGTCTATCTGATTTATGCTTAATTTACACTATTCTATTTAGAATATGTTAGTACCTTATTTCTAAATTTGAAAACATGAAATTATATATTAGAGTTCTAACTCTATTTAGGCTATATATTATTATTTTTAATTAAAACATTATAATTACTATTGATTTTAATCATATAATTCGATATAAATATATATATATATATATATATTATAAAATACGTTTTCAATGATATATTACAAATTGTTAATAATTGAAATATATGAGAATTTCATTGCATATTTATTTAGTCTTTATTTGTTATTGCTCGCCACTCTTACAAAGAAGGAGATGTGAACTTGTTAAGCTATTTGCATTCGTTGTTGTCATAGAGATTGTTATGTCTAGTAAAAGCTCCAATTAAGGTAAGAGCTGAGAGAATGCTTGATTTCATGAGTATACTATATAATGTGGGATGAGCTGAAACATCGTAATTCGTAGCGATTCATCTAGGACTTACCACGTAAGGTTGAACCTTATTGAGTAAATAATTAATTTGAAATATATGATTGGTAATAACGAGGACTAAAATATGAATTAGAAACCTATATAGTTATTGTGAATTAATTTTTGTTAATATTTCTTTGATTTTTCTGAAATTCCAATTATTATAGGTTAGATATGATTTCTACTTGATAAGATGATCGAGAAGGATAAACAATTGTCGTCCTTTATGTAAGTGTTGAAAACATTAAAAGCATGCACTAACACCGCTAAAATCTAAAAGTAATATTAAACACATAAAATAGTAGATATAGTTTCACATGCACCGTTAATAAAGTTAAGATTCAATCAAGTATGTTCCATTTGATTTAGTTGTCATTTCAGAATTCTGTTGAATAAGGAGAAATCAATTATTTCAACAAAGTTAGCGTTAAATCATGTTTCAATAAAAATCACCAAATATCTGACATGTAAATTTCATAAATTACAAATTATATTTAATGAAAAGTGATCGGAAGATAATCATTGTTGTAAAGAGATTGGTGAAGACATTGGGGATGATATCAAGGTACTATAAAAGCATAGATACAAGAAAAAAAATGTTTCAAACAGTGTATGGGTCTGTCCGGAGGAGCACAACAATTCAGAATGGGCTAAACAATGATTTATAAGAGACTTAGACACCACATTACAACCCAAAACCTTAAGGCATTAGGTGTATGGGTCATTCTCCTTATATATCCATTACAGCCTCCATTCCTGGTCAATGTGGGACTAACAACTCATAATTGAATACCCAACATGCTGCCCATCACTTAATTGATATTATCACCATAAAGTTTATTTAATTAATTTTTTTTTTGTATTACTTGCACCAAGTAATATAGACTATATACACTATTTGTCCTTGCAAGTTTCCAAGCATGAGTTCACAATTCCATTAACGCTACGTGCATCTGAAAAAATAAAATATCAAAATATAAGAAATCATTTTTTAAGTCAACATTATTAATTTATAATATTTACTTGATTCATCATACCAATATTTAAAATAAAATAGAGAAAATATAAACATACCAACAGTATCGGACTTCGAATAAGCACAATTAGTATCACAATCATATGCAACTGGTGATGAGCTATCTTGGCATTGCAATCTACAACCGACAAGACAAGCTATATACAATATAGGATTTTTTAATTCAGGTGTACATGTCAAACCACACTTGACAAGACAAAGCAATTCACCGATTTTACTATCTGTATCTTCATGTGGTGCTGGTGAAGGAGATTCATCGACTTGAGCCAAAACAAACATATTCATTGCCATAATTATGACCATAATCTTGAAAACATTTTCACACCCTAAATGAGAAAATTGTTTATGATTATCAATTTTGAAATATGACATGATTGACAATTATATATTAAAAGATTAAAAGTTATTTTTTTTTTGGTACAATTAGATTTTCATTAACTTTTAGCTTAATGGAAAGAAAAAAAAATTCAAATTCATTAATTTATATATGTCACAATATTATTTTCTAATCCGTTATATTTGGTAAAATTTGATTAGATGTCTAAATGAAAATATTTTACAATGTCACTAAAAGATATAGAAATAAATAATGGGTTGAGTTTTCTGCATTGATATATTAATTTTTTAACAAAGATATTCAATATTCAATTTTTATTTCGTTGTGAAAATTTCTTAAATGGTAACTCCACAAAAATTACAAGAGTATTATGTAAAAAAATATCTACACAATAAAAAATAGTAATAAATATAAAGTTAATAGTGTGTCAATCATTAATCATTAATAGTATTAATCAGTAAGCTATTAAAATTATATTTCTAACTACGATATTATTTTAAAGAAATACTAATCGCTAATAATTGATCACCCTTTCAAACGTTCAACCATAAAATAAATGTCTCTCAAATCCGAGGTTGGGATGCATAATATAAAAAATCATTATTTTTTCAAATAAACCCATAGTGTAGATCATTCTACAATTAAAAGCATTAAATTTTATTTAGTATTTAAAATCATAAAAGTATTAATCATGCTCTTTTGTAAAATATGTAATAATGTACTGGAAAATCATATTAACCATGCTCTTTTTTAGCTTGTGTTGTCTTGTAAAAATAATACTCTAACAACAGTCAAGATTTTGAGAAAAATGAGCAAATAGGGAGAATATGTTACAAAATATCACTTATTCAAAAACTATTTGTGTAAAAGAAGTATTTTCCCAACTCTATCTACTATTTTTAAAATAATTTGGTTGCAAAGAGATTTTCTTTTGAGTTGATAAAGTGGGGTTCTAAAAATCGTATAAACAAAAAAGTGTGATATATAGACATTAAGTATTTATTATTCTTTTATGTTAGGAAAGTTAGAGGTTTATCTCTACACTTAGAGAGGTAAGTGTTATCGTATTTGACTTTCTAAAGATGAGGTGAGAAAGATAGTATTATGGTCATAATATAATATTCCATAACCTTCCATTAAAAATATATTTAACGCGTATATTTGAAAAATAAATTGGA
>JBBPBT010000183.1:9610987-9661655 GCA_037974875.1 Cicer bijugum
AAAATTAAAGTTCATTTTATTAACTTATTTATTCATTTAATTAAAATATTTTAACTAATTTATTATTTAATAAACCAAGTAAATAATAAAAACTCAATAATCTTCATCATTAATCCCAAATTTTTTAATAAAAATTCAACAACCTTCATCTTTAACTCTAATTTCTTCATCTTTAAATCAGAAGTTCTTATATCTGATCCAAATCGTAAAAATTCTAATCTCTTGTTTTTCTACCATCACATCCTAAATTCTTAGAATCAATAATCAAATTGTTTCTTCAAATTAACTTGCATCAATTTGAAAATAAAAAGTTTGTAAAAGGTGTTGATGACCAAATGTTTATTTGTACAAATAGTTTTTCCTATAGAAAATTTGGGGAAAGATATATTGATGAGGAAGCATATAGGGACAGTGGCATTCAACAGCATCACTAGGTTGGCATCTGGGAAAACATTTGTGAACTTAGAGGGTGTAATGGAAGAGCAAAGAATAGAATTTTGGGCTATAGGATTAAATGCGTACAAGTTACGAGCATCTCTAGCTATGGCATTAACATTAAAAAATTTAGGGTTTGGATCATATATGAATTTGTGATTTAAAGATAAAGAAATTAGGGTTGAAGATGAATATTGTAGAATTTTAATTAAAAAGTTTGGGGTTGAAGATGTAGATTATTGAGTTTTTATTATTTAATTAATTGATTAATTAATTAGTTTTAAGTTTTTAATTAAATAAGTTAATAAAATAAATTTTAATTTTAAATATTAAACATTGTCTAGTCAACAACAATTACATGGTCACCATGTACCACTTCATGTAAAATTGGTCACGTCACTATTTTTTTTTACAAAAAAATATCATAAAGGACTTTTTTAAAACTGGTTAGAATTTGCAACGGTATAAATCAATCAAAAAAAGTTACATATACTAAATAAGTTAATAAAATGAATAGAAAGTTGAAAATGTCAACAGTTAAATGAAGAAGCTCAAAGAAAGGAGAATGGTTTGATTAATTCTTCGTCAAAGTTAGAAGCACTAGTTACAAAGTCACGAGGGAGAATTCACTCTAGACACTTCCTTAGGCGCGAAAACTTAGAAAGTCGTAGCAAGTTGATGACTAGTAAAGAAGCGATGTGCTGCAATTGTGTCAAAACAGGTCATATTAAAAGAAATTGAAATTGCATGTTTCTCAAGAGAGATCAATCAAGGGAAAAATATGAAAACAAAGAGAAGACAAATGATAAAGATACAACTCTAGTTGCATCTATTAATGATGTCTACATTGTTTGTGATGATAATTTCATAAACATATATGTCAGGTTTCAACTTAGATTTTTAATTCATGTGCCTCATATCATGTTACTCCTAGGCGTGAGATGAAAGAGTGTGTAAAATTATTAGTATGTGAGATGTTTGGGTTGAAGCAAATATTGGAAGTAAGCTTAAATTGAAGAATGTTGGCCATGTTCTCCATATTCGTCTCAACTTAATTTTAATGAAAGCCTTGGATATTTCAGTGTTTTCACACTTACTTTGGTGGTGGTGGAATATGTAAAGCCAAGTTTCATTTCTCACTATAAGATTCCTACAAAGCTATGCAATGAAGTGGTGAGTGCAATTGAATATGCCTCTTTTGATTTATGGCATTTGAGCCTTGATCACTTGAGTGATAAATGACTCAACATACTTCCAAAGAATAGCTTTCATCTTGAGAAAGTATGCATCTAAAAACTTGTACTCATTATTTTGCTAGAAAATAACATAGAGTTTCTTTTCATAATATTGGTCATTACATCAGGTAAAATATCATTGATTTAGTTCATACCGATGTTTGCATGATGGATAGTAAATCTCTTGGTGGTGCCCTGTATTTTGATACTTTTATCAACGACCATTCTAGAAAAGTGTGGGTTTTTCCTTTGAAATCTAAAGATTAGGTACTTCGTGTCTTCAAGCACTTTCATAAACGTATTGAAAGAGAAATGGGAAGGAAATTGAAAAGTATCCTATCAGATAATGGTGGTGAATACAAAGGTTCATTTGAAGAGTATTGCAAAGAACATGGAATCGGGCTTGAAAAAATAGTTCCAAAGATGCATCAACATAATGGTGTTGTAGAGAGAATGAATCGTATGATTAATGATAGAATTAGATTTATGCTTTCTCATGCAAAATCATCAAAATTGTTTTTGGTTGAAGCAATGAAAATAGCAGTAGATTTTATTGATCTTTCTCTTTCTATCCCACTTGATGATGATGTTCCAAATAGATTGTGGACAGGGAAATGTGTCTCTTATCTTCATTTGAGAGTGTATCGATACAAATGTTTTGTTCATGTTCCAAGTTAATTTGAAGAACTATGACCCTTACTTGTTTTGTTGATAACAAATTCATTTTGTGACTACAATTTAAAGCATTAGCATTATGATTAAGTGTCCAGTTCCCAGATCAAGTGGATTTTGTATAATATTACATTGCATCCTTTGATGATTAAAGACAGTTTTTGCACATCCTCTAATAAACACTCTGAATCCATTATTTTTCTAAAGGTTTGTGAGACATGCTTTGATCATTGTATCCTCTGTGCCTTTTCTCTTCATACCAAGATACACAAAATCAATTACAATGATTTCTTTTGACAAATTTTTAATGGCGTATCAATCTCAGAAGATTTGATGTCAAACTTCATGATACATGCTGATTTTTATAATCAGGACAACGACTAGAAACCCTAAAGATATCTATAAAAGGACATGCAATCCAAACTTCAAAAACACAAGAAAAAACGCACTAGACTATTGTTCCTAATTATTTTTTTTACCTAAGAGTTGAGAAATAGTTTTTTCTAAGAATGCAACATTGCAAACACCCTCTTGTGATAGTTATTCAGAAAACTCTTAAACCCTCTTTTGTAACCTAGCGAAATAGTGGTTGCATCCTTCAACAACTTGATTGTACTAAGATAGAAGATTGAGAAGACTTAAACACAATCATTTTGACTAGTAGTTTTTTATTGGAAGTGTGATTTGTGACACCCTAAACCCTAAAATAACATTTATAATAATTTATATTAAGTTCTTTTGGAAAATTCGCAGCGGATAAGCAAATTTGATTCCAAAGAAATAAAAACTTTTATAACTAATTTAGGATATCGCATTTTTCAAAAATTCAAAAGGAACGCCTTAAATATTTTTCCTCTTATAAATAAGGGAAATCCCCATAAACTTGACTTAACTAGAATTTTCTGATTTAGTTCCCAAGACATACAGGTACTAAGGTTTTCATATAAAAAGTCATTTGTAATTAATTACATGAGTAAAATACACATTACAACTCTTAATTCCTAGTATCACCTATCAAAGCGGAGTTTCTCCCCAACTTAATCTACAAGACTCATTAACCTGTAATAATTGCGATTTCACAAATGGAGAGCCAAGCCAGCCAAACAACAAAGGAGGTGAGTTTTAAAATCATGTTAGTAGTATAGTATAAGTAAGGAGAACACACAAACAAGTATAATTATCTCATTATAACATCAAAGTCACTCAAGTAAAATAATTATCTCATTATAATGTGCATCAAATCATCTAAAAGAAATTATTATTGCTTTTGAAACACATCAATCACAACAAAACAATCACAAGGAAATGTAATGTTATGCATGAGCTTAGACTCTACTTCATAATATGGTACCATTCTAACTCTGAAGTACTTGGTTAGGAGGCTTGATACTATGCCACCATCTCATCGGACGAATAATTCAAATTGGTCTTGTTCTCATAGATTCCCTCAACTCAACCCGAGACACATATAAGTGACAATCGAGGTAAACATGTGTTGCATGATAGCTCCCGATATCTGGAGTGCTACCTCGAAGTCAGCTAGGAATTTCCCACTCGAATACCTCCAAGGTCTAACAACCTTGTCTTAAGGCTCAATAGCATATCGCCATGATTTGATTCATTCAGTTGTACTTCCCTGGAATTATTAGGCTTATCAGGCCCTACCTATAATGTGACAAAATAATCGCAACTTCACAAATTCTCATTATTTATTTTCTCTCGTCGTTGGCCTATGATACTCCATTAAGTCCGTCATCTCAAACACAAATTGTAATCACCATTATTTCATCAACTTTGGGGTGACTTCTCACCATTATTTATCAAACACAAATTGTCATTCTCATCACAAGTTTATATCATCACAATCATTAATTACACATCATCATAATCACATAAACTTATCACAAATTTATAGCATCACTATCATCAATCATTCCTCATGACATAAACTTATCACAAATTTATAACATCACAATTACTAATCATACATCATCATCATCACATAAAATTATCATAATGTATTTATCTTTTATCATCATATCACATAAAATAATATAATCAAGCATATACATAAAATTCATTCGACACCCAATATCACAATAATATCAAATACCACACATTTAAAGAAATTAAATCAATCAACATCTTATAAATATTTCTATTCCATATTTTATTCTCATAATTTCTATATTTTCACATTAATTAATTTATCTCTCGAAGGGCTACAGTCGTACGTAGCGAGTCCCTGATGAATCGTTGGGAAATACGGTTTTTTCGTTCATTTAATAATATATTATACTAATGAATTCAAACGCTTAACGCTTTCACACACGAGTATGATTTCATGAGCGATCAACATTTTTTCGGACTCTTTGTCCTTCAATCGATCTAACTCGACAATTAATAGGTAAACGTCAAAAATAAATTATGAGAAGACACTCTAAAAACTAATTTTGAAATTAGGTCAAGAAAACTTACCATAAATAAGAAAACCAATCGGTGGATTATATAATCACTTTTCACATGATTGTTTTGGTGTTAGTTTCACTCAAATCAAACTTACGGTGAAGAGGAACGGTGCAAAATAATGAATTCCGCAAACATAGAATTCGAATATTTTAGAGAGAAAGTTTTCTGAAATAATTATCGATCATCGGTGCCAAACAATATTCTCCTAATTTATGTTTCCTCCAATTCCTCCTGTGAACTGTTGCCAACCGCATATTTTTCTTTATTCTTTTTTTTTCAGTCTTTTACTTTTTTTATAAAATAAAACCAATAATTATCAATACTAATTTTTTTTAACATTTTTAATTAAACAATTTCATTAATAAAATATTTATAATATTTTAAAACTAGTATTTTATACATTAAAGTAATTAATCTATTAAAATAAATTAATATTCAAAACTCTTATATTCAAAATAATAACTATAATTATAACTATAACATTTTCTAAATAATCGCATAAAAATAAAATCATCTTTATAGAATAGTGAAAATCATAAAATACAGAAATATAACATCAATAATTTATATTAGTTACTAAATAACAGTAATTATGTATAAAATCACCATCAATAGCAACTACATAAGAATAAAGGAAATAAAAAATAATATTACTATTATCCCAAGAAAATTATTTATAAAACAAATAATTAAAATAAGAGATACTTAGAAAGAATTAAAATACGAGATACTTAGAAAGAATTAAAATGTGAGATACTTAGAAAAAATTAAAATATAGATATGTGCACACTTAACATTAATCAAACATACAAAAATATATCGCATTAACAACAAAAGTACATATACACGTAAAATTGCCTAAAATCTTATTCTTTAAAATATGTACATTAAAATATTATTATTTTTTATAAAAATGAATCAAATGTAGTATTTATTATTTATATTACTCATTTAGTCAAATATGTACATATTAACACATCATAGAAAACCCACATATCAAGAAAATTAATCATAAAACTAATCAACATGTATCTAAAATAATTTTAACACCAAATTATTGATCTAAAATAATATTTAATTAATAAAATAGTTTATTATAAATTTTGGGATGTTAAATGATTCGGTATGAATTAGTAGATTAAATCCTTCAGGTTGAAGGGACTAGATGTAGTTATCATGTTGGCGGTGAACCAAGATAAATTGGTTGTATTATTCTGTTTATCTTTTTATCCGCTCTGTTTTCATTACTTTAGTTTAGTCTTCTTATGAACAATTTTAAAATAAAACACAATTCAACCCCCCTTTTCTTATATTTCTCGTTCTACACTTCCAAATATTACAAGTGATCTTGATTCTAAAAAATCTAATTATGGTTATATGATGACTTTTGTAGGGGGAGTGTCTTGGTAATTAAGGCTACAAAAGTGTGTTGCTTTATCTACTATTAAGGCCAATTACATTGCAGGAACTGAACCTTCCAAATAACTTTTATAGATGAAAAAATTCTCACAATAGTTAAACCTCGAGAAAGGCAAGTTTGTGTTATTATGCAACATTTAGAGTTCGATCCATCTTTGCATGAATTCGAACTTTAATGCAAAGTGGAAGCACATTAAGGTACAATATCATTGAATACAAGATGCGTTTAAGTCATTTTTGGTTGAGAAGATCCATATTGATGAGAATGATTCAGATATGATGACAAATACTTTACCTATGTCGAATATGATATGTTGTAGAAAGAAAGTTGACATGGTTGAGAAATACCTTCCCACTTGAGTTGTGAGGGGAATATTTTTTGGGTGGACTCACTCTTCATGTGGAACCCAATTTCACTAATAGCTTTATTATTAGTATTATGTTATTATAAAAAGAAGAAGAAGAAAAGAATAAGGTAGCTTAATTGGGTTTGGCTAAAAAAGAGACAAAGGGGAGTAAATCTATAATTTTTACAAGTGTTGTAGCATTTAGTGAGAAAGTGGAAAAGAAAGAAACAACATTATATCAGAGAAAAAGAAAAGTGGAGCAGCAACGTCAGCTTCGTGAAAAGAAAGAAGGAAACTTGGATCTTGTGGTAATGGGTTTGTAACAAGCTTGTTTTATTTTATCTACGAGTTCAGTATTGATAGTAGTTTTATCTTCTCTGAGTTAGTTTGGAATATTCGCTTTAGTGGAAGCTTGTTTGTATTTTGTTAGATTCCCATCTTTTGGTGGTGGAAATTGTTGATTAATATTTCCTAGTGATAGTAGGATTGTGGTGTTTCATTAATTATTACCGTAGAATGTTTTAGTGGACTAGGTCCTGCGATTTTATTTTCTCACGAGGAAAGTTTTTCACATTAAAAATTATGATGTGTCTAATATTTAATTTTCTATCAATTGTTATTCATATATGAAATTGTATTTTATTTTAGTCATTTATCTACATAGATGAGGAGAAAATATTTTGAATTATTAAAATAGTTATTAATGGTTTTTTTAATACAGTTCAAGTTTCAGGTAAGTGATTTTAAAAATGTATAACTAATATTCGAATGTATAAAGGTGGAATTTGTTTGGTTTGATTTGGCGTTGTTAAAATCATTTGTTTAGTTGTTAGACATTAATTATCCTAATTGTAGGAAAGATAATGCAACTTTCATTTTATTGATTATTTTTTTGGTTGTTATACGCTAATCATCCTCTAATTGTTAGAAAGATAATGTAATTTTTATTAACATACTTGACCCAAATGAAAACTAAATTAGTTAAGTTAATATACTTTTTTTTTACTGATAAATAACCTTCATTCAAATGCCAATGAGAATATCACGATATAGGACATTTTTCATCTATATTTTGATATTACAACTAATTAAAACAACAAAAAATATGTCAATAATACACAAAAAATAGTTTAGAAATCAATGAAAGTGAATCAAACTAAAATATTAATCTTAACAATCAAACTAATCTCTTCCGCGTATAGTCAATGATCAAGAAGAATACAAGATCCATAGTATTTAATTCAGTCTATCTTCGAAAAAAAAGTATTTGTTGGTATTCGCTCATATCGACTATAGGTATTCTTTGACGTGACCAATTTAATCACATATTGACAAATCATATGTAAGGTTCAAAGAGTATTAAATTTAGTGATAGTCTTTGTAAATCTTTTACTTAAAGTATGGTACCAATATGACGTGTTTGTTGTCTCTGTGAACACCGTACTTAGACAGGAAAACAAGCAACGTCACACAATGAAGACGAACAAACAAAACATCGCACTCGGAAAAAAAACTAAATCTATGTAAAGAAAAACCACTTCTTGAAATAAAATGAATAAAATAACTTGAAGGGTTATACCAGACCAAACAATGGCTCCCCTCTAATGTATGAAGAAGAATATACCTATGTTTTTTATTTGTAAAAAAAACTATGTTTTTCACAATAAAGAGTTAATAATAATTATGCAGGGAATTTTTTTTTTCAAACGATATTCATTCATTCAAATCAGTAGAATATATCCATAAGACCTTGCTCAATCGAAAAATGTTGTTATTGTTAGGTTGGATACCATGTTCAAGATTCGAAATCAAGACATTGCAGTTGTGTGCAAATTTGTTTACCATTTCATCTACGAACCAAAAAAATAAAGAGCAAGATTGTTCTTGTTTTTAGAGAAAAAAATCTATAACTGGATTCTCAGTTAAAATTCCAAGTTAATAGAAAAGATCTTACATGAAGATGTAGACTCAAACACATATATACTATAAAAAAAAAAAAAAAAAAAGAAGTAACACTGCATTAGAATCTTTTTTGTTCTTAATTAGTGTGAAGAATACATCTTCGAAAAGTCTTTTAGTCGATATATTTCCAGCATTCAAAATAATATTTTTTGTCCATATTCTAGAAATATGAAAATCTTAGCTGATGTATTTTCAACATTTAATAAAATTATTTTAGTCATTGTATTTTCTTTTACTTGGATTGTAAAGTTCATCCCAAGTTGGAAATACTCTCTATACCACATTCCATCTTGTGGGGATATTAAAGTTAATTTATGTTAGTTGAAAATTAGTTAGATTAATTGCAATTTAGTTAGATTAGTTGTAAGTTGGTTGACTAGTCACTTTGAGATCTTTATATAAACTAGAATATAACCCGCGCAACGCGCGAAGATATATAGATTTTAACATATTAGTTGTATTGTGAGTAAAATTTTAAAAATAACATAAAATATATAAATTTTAATATATTAGTAGTATTGTAAATAAGATTTTTATATTTCAAAAATAATATAATTTATTCATTTTGTTTGTAGAGTATTTTTTTCAAATGAGTTTATTTGAGTAATTATTATATATGAGTTGGCAAACACACATATGAGAATCTGTAAAATATTTTGTATAACCTAATTGCAACTAATTTATATATTTTATTAAAAATTAACATTGATTATCATCCTACAAACAAAATTCATAAATTATATTTTGTGTTAAAATATTAAAAGTATTTTAATAAGTATTAATATATGTAATTATCTACCGCAAAATCAAATTAGGCATGCTTTTTTTGTTGTGTTGTCAAATACAAATTTATTTTCAAAATATTTTTAGAAAAATTTATTTTCTAATATTTTGAGTATAAAACTTCTATACAATGACTTGAGAATTTTCACAAACAACTCATATGTACGGTTGAGTAGAATTAAAACAAATGTAGAATCTTCAAATCGGTAGTATTTTTTTAAAAATAACAACATAAAACATCACCGTAAAAAATAATAAATAATTTTTTAATTTAAATAATAAACATTATTTTTTTATTTATAAATGATAAATAGTTTTCTTCTGAAGACACAATAATAATATATATTATCGATATAACTATTATATCAATAATTATTTAACAATTGAGACATAAAACTTGATATTGATTTTTTAAAATAATGTGGAATTAATGTGAAAAATGATGGACAAACGTTATGAAATAATAATGTGGAATTAATTTAGAAAATTTTGATTAGACGTTATGAAATAATATTTAATTAAGAGACATACTGAATGGCTTATAGAATTTGTAAAAAGCTAGAAACAAAACTCTCTGTAATGATGTCATGTCAGCTTTTTGGCTGAGGTGAGAAATTTTTGCATACGTGGAAGAAATAGTGTGAGGTGGGAAATTTTCGCATACGTGAAAGAAATAGTGTGAGGTGGCAGCGGAGTCTGTTTTAAATATATATAATAGATAGTATCTCACACATATTGTAATTAACAATTTTATTTCTACTTTCCTTTCTTTTGTATTTAATATAAATATTTTGCATATTCTACTAAAAGGACATATGTCAATATGAACCAAACATGCACAACAACAATACAAAAAGTTAAACAATGTCGCACCAAGATGACAGATAAAATAATGTTATAGTCAGACAATAAAATCATAAACAAAATACAAATGAAAAAGTAAATCTATGTGCAAACTACTTATTTAGATAAAAGAAGAGAAAAAATATTTAGAAGGTGATTATGGGACAAACGATTACCCTAAAACACCTTCAATGAAGAAGAAAAGAGGTATTAAGAAGAAAAAAGAGTGGGTGGCACTTATCATTCAGTATCAGAGTCAGGTTTCCTTTGGACCATTTATTTCAGCAATATTCAATTCCTTCATTGTTCATTTATGTTTAAATTATAAAAAAATAGAGAATATAAATAAAAGTTAAAAAGGAAAAAACAAATCAAAAGTTTCAATTTTTACTTATCTTTTTGTTAATACAAAGTCGCACCTAAGAGGAGAGAGGAGAATTAGGTGTATATAAATTTTTTGGTTTTTAGAGACTTAGTAGATTATTTTGGTGTTTAGGATTGATGTATGGAAAACTGCAAATGGCTGAAAAATAAAGAACACAACAGTTTATCCTGGTTCCCCTTATAACCAAAGGTTTATCCAGTCCTCTTGCACACCACAAGAGATTTTCCACTATTTGCCAAAATAAGTACAAGTCTAACTTTAAGACTTCTACAAAACTTCTAATAATCACCCTAATATAGCACACCACTATCTTAGTTTGCAACACTTGAAGAAAGAACACTACTTTCTTCAATTTACATAATAACTTGAATGGTTTTATAATAATCACTTTGACTGAAATCAATAGTGTATGATACTTGATTACAATGATAACAATCTAATATAATTTCAAGTACAATAGAGAATATTTCTCAATGATATAAAAATGTAAAATCAGTACTTGAAATATGAATCAAAGACTTTGAATAAATCAAAATATTTCAAAATATTTGTTATATTTTATCGAGATGCTTCCATGTTGCTTACAAAATCAACAGGAGAATTGATTGAAAAATATGGGGTATGTATGTCCGTCCTTTTTGTATCAAAAGAACTATATATTAAACATAATAATATTATTTATTTCATTAATGGTTACAGGATATTTCTTCTGAAATCGTTTCCAAAGAAATTTCTAATCCGGTAGATTATACCTTTCTTTTTAAAGTTGATTCAAATGTGAGTCGTGAAACTCAATTTAAAATATCATAAAGAGTCAAAAAAACTCACAAATAATCCAGACTTGATTGTAAAGTTGAAAGTCATTCAAGTTTAATTTTTTAATTTCCAAATTTTAGTTGGATAATATGTCATTAATACATTTGTTTATCGTAGTCGAACATAGTTGTGGATAGATTTGTTGAAAGGGTTGTTGTTGTTGTTGTTTGGAATTGCTCAAGCAAATAAATTATTCAACTAATAAACTTAATTTGTTGGTTTACATTTTGTGGGTTTATTAAAAATAATCAATATTAAATAATTTTTATTTGCATCATTTGTGTAGGATATGTTGAATAAATTTTCAGATATGGAATATAATCCTCCTATTGGAGTTGTTGAAGATAAAGAAACAATTGATTTAATATAAAAATCGGCCGACATGACATTTTTGAAGAGGAACTGTTCATCTTAAATTATAAATTTATTTTCCAATACATAATCATTTCTCGATTTTATATGCACAAAAATGTAATATCACACAATACTTTTAATAAAATATTTTTCAATCTCTTCAAAGATAACATTTGGTTTATTTTAATATATGAATTGTATCACTTTTGCCGACTTTGTACCCATTTTTTTCAATATAGATGGTCCCTAAATCCATTCTATATATGATACCATTGTGGATACAAGCCCAAACCCTTTCTATAATGAGGCCATTTTGATAAACAACCATATTTGAATTTACCAAAATTAAACTATACAAAAAAAAAACATATATTAATAGTACCACCAAAAATTGTTTTTTCTAAGTAATAAAAAAATATCTAAAATATTATTTATATATTCCACATCTTTTGACAAAACAATTAGATATACTAATATTAATATTATTAAAGTGATATGTTTAGGGTGGAAATATGATAAATTGAACGAATTTGATTAAAATATAAGCATAAATAAGTCAAATAATATAGAAATGTAGCCCAAATACATTAAATTTATTTAATTCATTTTTTCTTATACCTTGATATAGAGTAGTACTATATACAACTGCTTATAATAATATACAAATAAATTAGTATACTGATACTAATTGATTCAATCATATTCCAAGAAAATAATAATATAATATTATACTGATATATTAATATACAAAAAATGTTAAGATAAAAAACAATAACAAAAGGCAAAAGTCATATTTGTAATTTTTTAATCGGTTTAACTATTTTAATCTACCTTGATGTATTGTTAGTTGTCCTAACTTAAAATTTTAGCTTTCGTGATTTGTTTGTGAAAAAGCAAATCGTACTATGTAACATTGCTGATTAGTACACCAATACTAAATTCAAGCATTTTTACTGCCACACATTTAGTGTATATCGACAATAAAAGAATTAGCAATGATTTATTATTGATTGTTAATCAATTTATTTAGTGAATATTCCATTCTTGCTAGGCTTTTGATTGTTAGCACGCATTAAACAATTTCATATTTTCATTCAATTTCTGATTTCCCCGATTCATCAATACGAATACGGTAATTTGTTTTAACAGATTATAACAATATTTTATTCTATAACTTTATTCTACATTGTGTCACTGATTTTATTGTTAAGTAAAAAGGTCATACATATTGTGTTAGCTTTAACACCACTACACATTTAGTCAGTACGTTTTCAGCCCAATGGCACCCAAATACGTTAACTTGCAAAAGACGATTGGTGCTTCATTGCAAAAAGTGTTGAAATTATGGATTGTAGCACATCGGGTCAATTTCTCGTTACCTTTCTCGATGGAAATGGTACTAATGGATTACAATGTGAGTGTATATACTGATATTACATTCAATTTTCTTCTTATCACGTCTGTAAGATAGTTTCTAACTTTATTATCTATATTTTGTTATAGGGATATAAATTACATGCAACAGTTTGTCGTGATCTTATCCATAATTTTGAAACAACTACTAAGGAAGATGAGGTCTACATCATGTATAATTTTTGTGTTATTCCTAACGACTCTTCCTTAAAGACTTTGTGTTACAGTTACATTGTTAACTTCACTGTTGATACTAGAATCAAACTGGTAGACCAGATTATGGTAACATACAATACAAACTTCCAAATTCGCGTGGAAGAATTGAAGAACCTTTGTTTAGTTGAAATAGAGAAATTTCTGCACACAAATAGAAGGTCTCTTAAAAATCTCAAATCCATGTTTGTACCATATATTTCACTCATAGATGATTTAGGAAATAAATTTATTGGATATCAACTCAATTACGATAGGGATAAGTTGACTAGGTATCATTATGAACTTATAAACATGTTTATCACTGTACAAAGAGGTGTATGTTCAAATTGTTGCTTCTATGGAGTCTGGACATGGTGGATTTCTCTTTTTGTACAGTTATAGAGGGACGGGGAAAACTTTTATCTAGAAAATATTGTTTGTTGGTTTGCGTTCTAAAGGACTCATAGTCCTTAATGTGGCCTCAGGTGGCATTGTATCATTGTTACTACCAAGAGGTCGTACAACCCACTCTACATTAAGTATTCCATTGGAGTAGACAACAAACACAAACGATTTGGTGGAATTCCAGTTGTATTAGGTGGTGATTTTAGTCAGATATTGTATGTAGTTTGAAGAGGTTCGAGATTAGACATATTGGTAGATAATATCAACGCTTTGATCTTATGGAAATATTGTAAAGTGTTGAGGTTAAGGACCAATATGCAGCTACATGCTTCAACCATGCCCAATGAACAATGTGATATCACGAATTTTGCTAATTGAGTTATTTTAATATGGGATTGAGACAATTCTGGCGACAAGAATGGCAAAATATATGTCAAAATTCTAGATGATTTATTTATACATGACACAATTGATCACTTTCGCACCATTATTGATTTCACTTTTTTCGAGAATAAGGGATCCTTGCTCCAACTTTTGATGATGTCGAGCATGTCAACAATACCCTCTTGTCATTGATTTCAGGTGAATAAATGAAATATTTGAGTACAAATTCGGTATGTTAATCTGATGCAAATGATCTACAAAGTTAATGGTTAACTGCTGAATTCTTCAACGAAATTAGGTGCTCAAGTATTCCAAATCACAAGTTGACACTTAAAGTAGGTTGTCCTACAATGTTAATGAGGAATATTGATCAAGCTTCTAGGTTGTGTAATGGAACAAAAATTATAATCACTCAATTGGACAAGAATTTATTAGGGGCAACTTTCATCACAGGAGAAATTGTGGGCAATTAAATTCTAATTTCAAGAACGAATATGGTTTCGAGTGATCCAAGTTTACCATTTATGTTTGAATATGATTCCAAGTGATATGGGTTTACTATTTATGTTTACGAGGGGACAATTTTCGTTGACTCTTTGTTTCACAATGACAAGTAATAAGAGTTAGGGTCTGCCACTTTCTCATACAATGACAAGTAATAAGAGTTAGGGTCTGCCACTTTCTCATGTTAGCATATATTTTCCTTAACCAGTTCTCACACATGGACAATTATATCATGAAGTTGCCATTCTAAATGATGATGATCAAATTTATGGCGAGACCTTTAATGTAGTTTATCATGAAGTATTTCATAATGTATAATCAATTATCCCAAACAACATAAATGTATTTATGATGTTCATTTTAAATTATAATTTAAACACACTTTATTATTTTTTATTATATATAATATTATGGAAAAAAAAAGAGAATAGAAATAAAAATTAAAAAGGATGTTGAATATAAAGATTATTGAGAGACATATAGAATAACCCGTGTGTTTCAACTACACAGCGAAATCTCTTTATATAGACACATGGTATTAAATAACCCTAATTTACAGTAATGCTAACGGGCCATAATACTTACATACTTACAGCCCATATATATTATTTACATTCTAATATAATATTTAGCACTCCCCCTCAAGCTGGAGCATATAAATCAAATGCACCTAGCTTGTTACATATATAACTAATTCTAGGACCTCGCAATGACTTTATAAACACATTTGCTAACTGATCATTGAATTTGACAAAGCTGGTGATGATGTCACCTGATTCATTCTTTTCTCTATCAAAATGGTAGTCAATCTCAATATGCTTGGTCCTCTCATGAAAAATAGGATTCGAGGCAATGTGCAATGCAGCTTGATTATCACATATCAGTGTCATTGTGCTGGTCTCTTCAAATTGAAGTTCTTTCAGTAACTGTTTCAGCCAGATGAGTTCACATGTTACTAGTGTCATGGCCCTGTATTCTACCTCAACGCTTGATCTTGCAACAACATTTTGTTTCTTACTCTTCCAAGCTACTGAGCCCTATCAAGACATTAATCCTGAACCTCCTCAAGTAGTTATCCCTCTCCCACCCACTCATATTCCTATCGAACTTGCCGAGTCTGCCCCCCAACCTCCACGACCACTACAAACATATCAGCGTCGTCGTTTATCCTCTGTTGTGCTTATTCCTGCTCCCATTACAGACTCTCCTCCGACGCCACCTCCGGATCCGGCCCTGCCACCTGAGCCTAACCTTCCCATTGCTCTTCGTAAGGAAACATCGATTATGGAAGATGCCAAACCGGTTATGGAAAAATCGATAAGCTCAAAGATGGCTCAAAAGAACCTAAAGAGAATAAACTCAATATTTTTACTCAATCAAATTCTCTCTTCATTTCATAAAATAGAGTATAGCTTGAATTGACTCAAACTCTAATAAATAAAATATAACCTAATTAAAATTTAATTAACCAAAATTAAATTATAATTCTAATGCTAACCATAGCAAACTATTGGCATACAAGCCTTTTTAATATTATAATTTTAAACTTAAGCGGGCTAATTAAGAGTAAAAAATTAGACCACAAAATTCAGGCATCCCTCCATTATTATAATAGTTGAATGATGACTTTCTTCCATAACCGTAGCCTTTGAATTAGCCTTTCAAATTATAATAGTTGAATGATAAATCTTTAGCCAATTGAAAATGAAAATTGTGATATAGTTCCAAATCAAATCCCACATGAATGAGACACAAATCTTTGGACCAATAGGAGTTAACTAAAAACCATGTGCACTGAGAATAATACCAAAGCAGTTAAACAAAAATTAAATCGGAACAATAAACTTCATGTGCATGAATACTGATTTGGGTGTTTATATTTTACAAATGAATTCATGATCACATCAACTTTGAAGATGTATAGTCCATAGGACTTCGTAGTTGGATGCTTGGGTTCTCCGTAGCCAATGAAAATAAGTAAAACTTCTTTAGAAACTACGAAGTCTAGGGCATGCATGACGAGCAATTGTCCCGCAAATTTCATAAGCATGTATCAGCAGCAATTGCCAATGAGGTTCGTATTTTAATGATGGTCAAGGATTAGTGCACAAGCATTATTGTAGAACGAAAACTCTTTTCACCCCTAAACATGAGTTCAGATGTAGTATCTATCTAGAAAAACACTGACTTTGTATTGTCGAGAAAACGCTTTTGGTTAATTTATACCGTCTAAAACTATATTTCTGAAAACATGAAAGGCTGTTTTGTTTAGAAGCAAAGGGGTGAAAAGTAATGCCTTAGTGTAGGCAGCTATATCATAATGTAAAGCAGGTTGGATTTTTATAATTGTCGAAATTTATGTAAAGCATATCTACAATTTCAGCTATCAAGCATTTTCTTTAATTTAATGAAGACCATATTTTTAGTTAAAGCCTACTATGTCCCCATATGACAGATGACAAGTCCTTGTCACTTTATTCCATCCAATATCTGTTTGTTTTGAAAAAAATGCCTATTCTTTTACATGTTCGATAGTATTACATAAATGTACAATTTCAATATTATATTTCAATTTGGAAACTATATATAATATAATTCATCAGAACATGAACGATGGCACAACAATTTGGCCATGTAATTTCAGATCAACGTTTCCCTAATACACTATACACAAAAATGGTTGAAATCAATGATATGTTTACATAAGGATGACCACAAACTCTGCCACTACACTTCCATGGTTATCTTAATCTCAGGCTTGAGTGCTTCCTGTTCACATGTTAACTATTGCTCGCTTTCAAACTGGACAAGATGCTATTCTTCAAAAGAATTTCCTCAAGGAATTTTATTCATAGGCTGTGCAGTTAAAAAAGAATGTTCCATCGCAATAAAATAAGGATGAACAAGGTTGATACGAAGTACACCATACCATGATGACCAATTCCAAGCGGATTACGATCATTTCTGGTCGTTGCAAATGCACGATGTGCAGTTCGCCATAACTTTTATTTTACAACAAACTCAGTTGAATTGCAACCATTTATGTAGTTGTTTGTGATCCTTAACAGGCTTCATCTCCACTTTCTTGGATGTTTGCAAGAGAATAGGAACTTCCAGGAACCTTGACTAATACCTCATCGTCAAGTAGACTTTCTTGTCCGCCTTGAAGCCGATGATCCTGAATTTTAAACAGGAAATGAAGTGAATAAAAGCTCATAACAGTCATCAAATTGTCATCTCTACCATCTTGAAGGCTATCTTGCTAAATGTTATTGTTAGCTATTTTAAAATTTAATATCATCATAAAATAAACCTTACTAAGTCACAATTCCAACTGACAGAGTGAACCAAACTGAAGCCACAAGTCATTTAAATATCGGCATGGCAGCTTACAACTGTACCATTATTAACTAACTAAACTTTGAATAATTACTATCACACAACTCATTGGTTTCATTAATGGTGTCAGGTGTGAGTGATAGCATATTTTATATAGATTAGTATTAGTATTAGGTGTTCAACTTCAGATTGCTTATTTGAGCAATCAACGATATGTAAGATGGAGATACAATTGGTGTTAGAACACAAGGTAGAATTACAAAAGATTTTACAATGATTATAGTGTGGATCATAATATGTTAAACACGCTTCTCAAACATATCCAAGAAATGGTGCAAAAGCGCACTTTTTGCTGATGATGCAGTCTTTGTTGAAGTTGTGAGTTTTACATAAAAAGAGGAGAGAAATAGCAAGAAATATAATTATGGAGATATATAACTGATCATAACTTGATAATAGCTTGATAAAAGTACCAAATACTAATCCTTAACCGAGGGAACAGCTATAAGATGAGCTGGGAAAACTACTATTTCAGGACAAAATGACCAAAAATCAAAATTATTCCAAATTTTAAACGAGTTTAACTGTAGTGTCCGCTACAGCGTCTATTTGGATGTTATCTGACAGCTATTGGTTGTGCTTCAGCCACCGCTTGAAACCGCAACAGAATGGGATTTCGTGTAGCAACTTGGCAGAACAAAGATCTGCCACTCTACTGCTCATGCCTTGCAGCCTTGTCCAGTGTCCTCTCTGTCATCTTAAAAACCCATATTTGCAACTGCCACCGCCGCTAGCTGATCTGGCATGAGGTTGATGATCTTCTGCATTTCTGTTTTTTGTATATGTTGAAGTAATGAAGCTTAATATTTTGAAGTTTTTGTATATATTGTTTGTGCTTGATGAAGAACGTCAATAGTGAAGTTTCTTATTTTTCTAGAATTTTCTGTGTATGACTTTGAAATTTTGTTTATTGAAAGTTGAGTTATCTGTTCATTCATAATCGTTTCAATCCACCCATACACCCGCCGATCCAACCAAACCGACATCCGCCTAAACCGAGGGCAAAAGCAGACAAAAATGGGTGATATATTTTCCTCTTTGGAGCTGGTTGGGAATTCTGGCCCAAAACTGACTGATGTCCACACCTACTTGAAACTACTTATAAGTTATAATAAAAACCCTTTTGGAGATATCTGCAAGTTTTTACAAAAATGTAGATCGGCAAGGATATTTTCAACTTTTAGAATGCATTTGACACGCACTTGTCAATTAAAAGATGATCAACCTTTGAATATAAATCTTATTCTAACCCAAATGGGATAAATGCTTGACATATGGACAACATACAGATAAGCCATCCAATACTTGCGGCAAACTAACACACTACACACCATAAGGGCTCGTTTGACGCCTATGATAGGATAGAGGATTTAAAGCTGGATAAGGATAGGATAGTGACATGATAAACATTATCATATTTTGTGTTTGATATACACATGATAGCATTTTATTGTCATATATTTGATACACATCTCATCATGACAAAATATAATATATTATATTTAAATAACAAAATTATCATTGTGAATAGTTACATATTAATTTTTTTTTAAAATTAACTAATTATATTTTAAATATTATAAATTAACAAAAATATTTATTTTATAATATTTAAAATATAATAAATAATGAAATAATTTTATATTTAAAACTATCCATGGACACTATTAAATAAACAATTTAAAAAATTTTAAATATCATGAGTAAGTAAATAATTCTATTTTATTTCTTAGAATGTAAATAAAGATATGATATATTATATGTAAATGGCAAAAATACATTTGTAAACAAATTATATTTATTTTGAAATTTTAATTAATTTTCATATTTAAGAGAATTTGTGTCAATGCATGAGTAGAAAAGGGAATTAAGCTTACTAGTACTACATACCTCAATACTATTTTTCATGGCATTCATCAAAACTTTTAGTTGTTTCCGGGCATTTGATCTTATAATGCGTCGTTCAGCACATTGTACAGCAGTAACGTCATGATGGCAGGCCACACAAAGAGTCCTCATATTTTCAAGATTACATTCACCTATAGAATTGATTAAATCAAGTATAAACTCAAACACAGCTAAAATCTCACTTTTTTCAGCAGGTAGAGGAAATTACAGGGAGGACACAATCAGCGGAGAAGAAAGAAGACATGACCAACATTGTATTCTTTATTTTGACTTTTATTTTTGTAATTTATGTATACATTCTATATTTTCTTATTTTAATGTGCCAATTTTCAGAGAATTTTGAAAAATAAGTGACAAATTTAAAAACTTTTAAATATGCCAAAAAATAAAATGAGATATTACAAAAAATGAGATATTAAAAAATAAAATGAGATATTACAAAAAATGAGCAAATAAATTTAGTACAAAATTTAAAATATGCAATAACTGCAAATTTTAAAAAATAAAATGAGATATTACTTCCAGACATCTGAGATTTGCATCCTGACAAAACTAATCAAATAGTTCGAAAGTTAATATCCAGACATTGTTAAATTTCTGAAAATTAACTTCCAGATGGTAAATTACCCCACATCATAAGTCAACAGCTTCTGGAAGTTAACCTCAGGATGTCAACATTTTGAGAGAAAAAATATGAAAAAAATTCTATAGGGGTTGCTAATGGTAGCCCCATCTACTATTTGCAGACGTATTTATCTCTTAATACCCGGATTACAGATACAAGCCAACTAGATGAATGTTTCCCATAAAACCAGATTTCAATATCGGCCTTTTCTTTGAGCATATCAAAATCTTAGTTGGATGTATCAATGGTCATTTCTGGAATAACAGGTCACTACAATTTAAAGTTGATACTAGAATTCTTCCAAAAGTAAGTAGGATTGGACTTTAAAAGAAATTATACCTCCGCCTTTATATACTGGAACAATGTGATCAGCATGCCATGCATTGCCTTCACTTGGGTCGTTGACAAGCTTCTCAAGCCTGCAGATAATCAACTAGTGTTTCAAAAGAGTACTCCAGATAATAAGCAAATTTATTAATGCTTTGGAACAGTCAGTCTTTTTACAAGCCTGGAATGTTGTTTGCTAAAATTATAACTGAATTGATTTTAGGTATTTTACTATTATAAACTCACATCTTCTTCCGCTTTGCAATTTTTGGTGCTACTTTTTCAATGTACCCCCTTCGTCTTTCCAAGGACAAAGGTCTTATATGCACAACAAGCTTATGACAGTCTAACTGGCAATTTGTGCACACACCTTGCTCAATTTGGAAAAGTTCCTGAATATTTCATATCACTTACTTCAAAATCTAGCTCAAGGACATGAAAATTACACAAACAAAAAATTAATCAAACATTCTAATTTGAATATGATAAACGTTCTAACCTGACGAAGGAATCGGCTGCTAGTTCTCATACGATACTCTTGATAGCAGTCAAGGTTACAAAAAAGATCTTCAAAATATTCAGGTGTCTTGGCATTATTACCCCTGAAAGTGTAATTATTAATTGTATATTGTACAAAAATATAAAATATTAAAAGCAATACATGATTTGTTTGGGACATACATGCACTGCTTTTGACAAAGCTTACAAAGTGGCTCATCTTTTAGACTCCAGCCTTGAGTGTATTCTTTTTCCTTCTTACCAAGGCCACTTCGAAGATAAACCTTTTTCCAAACAGCATCTGATGGTAAAGTATAGCTAATCTCCGTTAAAGGAGTCATGCGCCGTTTGCTTCCACCATTTATTAATCCCTGTCAATGTCAATAGTAGACTTTTGTTACATTATATACATACAAAGAACCAAAATAATATTACAAGGCATGGACAATTTTTTTTTGAAAAGATCGTATCCACTAAAACAGAGTTCATGTGCGTAGTGTGCCCACCTTACTGTTGTGGTTATTACTTTCACTCAAGTAGCATAATTCGACAGCCAAAGGAAGTTGTAACGGTTTTCCAAGTAACTTCCTGCGTTCAATTGACCTTAAATTCTTCCATTCGTTTGCAAAATCCAGAAGAGCATTCCTATAAGCAGGGTTATCCTTGACAGATGCAGACTCTATATCCCATTTCTCATCAGCATCAGAAGGACTCAGCAACTCAAGGTCTTCTGGTCGAAAACTTTCATAAAGTGGTTGTGGTCTTACATCTATGCCCGGTTTGCAAGTATAAAGGTGGATCCTTCCAGTGTATGGACTCACCTGAAGAACAAACAAATGTTTTTTTGCAGCCATGAGAATTATCAATTACTATCCAGTCTTTTCATGGCACCAAGGGAGGCTGTAAACACAACCCTATCCCATAGGCTATAACATAGGTAATGGTACCAACATCCACTTGAATGTGGGCATGCTTCTCTAACCAAATACACCAAAGAAAAGCATGAATCCCACAGAGTGCAAGCTCTATTACTTATTTCATAAACAAACTTGAATAAACAGAAATTAGTTTCGATAACTTTGCTTCTATTATGTACAATACTATAGTAATCAAGCCAATCACTGACAGGAGCAGAAATTTCTTGTACAATGAAAACCAAAAAATTTACAAATGAATTTTACCTCAAATCGAAGAGAATTGACTTGATTAGGGCAATCTCCTTCAGCTTCAACAGGATGAATGGGCTGGCCATTAACTGCATCTGTCGTTGAAGTTGATTCCTTCTCCTGAAACAGAAAAATAAGACTCCCACCCTCTCACAAAACACATGACCTATAGCACCATTAGAAAGCTGCAATAAAAATCTACCTCTATTACTTCACCGTTGTCCTCGAAACTCTCTTCAGAACATCTATCCCCACCATTGAAATCATCTACATCAAGATTTTCATCCAAAACTGAAGCCTTGCCTAAATCTAGGCAGGAAACACTATCAACCTACTCTACCAACAAAATACAATATTTAGAAAGAAGCAACTAATAGAGTGAATAACACTGAGGAAAAACAACCTAAAAGTATAAACTAAGTCTTACCGTAATATTAGCACCCTGATTTGTGTTATTTACAAGACCAGATTCATCATCTTGATTTGCTTCTGGTTCATTTGATTTAAATGCAGAGGGTTGCTTATCCAATTGTGTTTCATCTGATGCATCTTTGCATGCAGATTGTTCTTCAGATCTGTCAATTTTCAAGGTTGGGTCTATATAAGAAACATCTTCAACCTGCCACCCAACATCACCAAAAGAAACTGATGTTATACAAGAGAACCAAAAAATGTAAAAAAAAAAAAACACAGAAGTAAACTAGTCAAACATTGCAACCTATGTCAATCATTTTTATTTCATGATAATGGCCAAGAAAATGGTGTATCTAATTAGGTATGCATAAGTTGGGACTCTGACAAAATCTTTACACAGGAAAAGTTGCACAGTACTGAAACCCAAATTAGAGCCCAACAGTCCAAGAAATATAGTGAAAACTAATGAGAAATAAATTATTCAACATAACCAAATGCTAGACTTGGGATAATGATATCACTTGGAAAGACCACCAATCTGTTTTGGTTATCCCATAAGTTGGAAAGGGAATTCATCTGCATCCAATTAAAGATAAAAATATGTACATAATGTCAGTGTTTTCAAACGGCAGCCATGGATGCATGGCGTGGAATTTTTGACTAAAAGCCGTTTGATAGTCATTGTGGGGTGGCTTTTACATGATGACTATAAATATGTACAATTTCATTTGGTAATGCAATACATTGATTCTAAACTATTCCACAATAACATTGCATATCATCAAAGGCCAATAATTTATTTGTTAATCACATAAGTTGTAGAGCAAATAGGAACCTCTCCTTCCATCCTTCCTCTACATTACGAAAACAAGGGTGAGAGGACAGAGAAGATGATAATAAATAAATAGAGAAATAATGAGAGATAGAGATGGCAGAAGGATCCAAATCCATCGTAGAGGGTATTCATTTATATTTCAGAGCATAAAATTGTCAATTTGTTTGAATATTACAACTCTGGACAAACTATAAGATCAAAATTTCCAGACACATAATAATTGAATTAAAAAAATTTGGAGACCTTTATCTCTTTCATCGAGTCATATTTTCCATCTGTTGTACATGATACACGATGCAAACTCTTGTTCAAACTTTTCCAATGCGATTCATCCCAAGTATCCTGCAGACGGTCATGCCAACAAAAGTGACTCGACAAAGGCATATCACAATAAGCTCTCATCCCAAATCTTTATAATCAATGAGAACCTAATTACCTTCGCACAAAATATGTATATGTTAACTGCATTTGTTTGACCCCGTCGATGAGCTCTGTCCTCGGCCTTCAAAACATGTTAACATTAATTATTATTTATTTAAAGCATTATTTGAATATCAGAAATACCCCCACATTTACACTTCATCATCAACTACAACTCTACAAGTACACTACACAAAACAATCTACATGACATTTCCATAATAAAGAAACTTTACAAGTGCTGTCTTATTGCCTACAGGTAATACATATCAAAACTGCATCACTTTCATGGTAAACGAGACTGATCAGGAGCAACACAAATGTGATGATTATCAAAAGAAAGATGAAAAAAGGTTCGATTACAGGTCTAATGGCTTGGTATCTTTCAATCAACCATGTGCTGTTTTGAAGGAATCATCCCTGGTTCCAGTTTTGCAAAATAATTATCAACTATATTTTACAGGTGAACCTAAGCTTCCCATTCCTTTTGTTTCTTTTAAGAGAATCATCTTTAAATGTGTTTAGTGTTTACAGTGCATTAGATGATTGTAGCATCCAGCACCAGACTAAGAGACATTTGATGCGTGATAATGACCTTTATTATTGTAAATCAACAACAAGTCAATCTTCTGTAAAATCATTGGCAGCTATACTGATCTTACATTTGCACAAACAGTTCAAAAACTCAAACAATGTTTTCATAATCAATCGTCATGACAAGATAAAACTCAAGTCACTGGAAATAGAGGCCTACCCTACAACCCAACAATGGTTATAAACAAACTTTTATGATGTGATATTCCATCGAACAGAACCTGAAGCATCGTCGTTGGGCTCTGAGGTAGCTCCAAAAACACAACATCCTGTGCTGTCGAGAAATCAAGTCCAAAACCTGCTGCTAGAATACCTATTATCGCAATTTTAACCTGAAATGCACATGTAACTAGCAAGTCAAAGTAAGTCTGATGAGCAAGTAAAATACTCCAAACTCATGTAATGATACAGATGACACTTAACAAAGAACCCACGCATGTACATGCAATATGACACACAAAGATCGAAAGTCTGATACTAGCAAAAATGTTCAATATGGTATTTTTTAAGTAATTCACGACTCTTATTCACTACCAATGCAAAACTGCTCATTAATGATTTTGTACCAGACTTGATCTTGAATGAGACATGTTGATTTCAAGGACAATTTATAAGCACCCATGCAACAATAACAATACCTCCGGTGACGATCGAAATGAGATTACTGCAGATTGTCTATCTCGGGGTAGTGTATGTCCATCTATTCGCACAAAACCTACTCCTTTCTCACATATAAACTCCTGAAGGGTTCAGAAGACAAGCTTTATATCAGAAATAAAATTTAAATGTTTGTGGAGCATCAAAGCCCTAAGGCGAACGTTAATATACAGTATGATAATCACCCATTCAAATGAAAGGAAAAGAAATCAAAGCAAAAAAATGAGTTACTCTTGTTACTAAACTAGGTCACAAACTGCCAAAGTGATTTTAAAAGGAAGCAACAACTTCTGAGTTACTTCATGATGGTAGACTGGTAGCATGATTTACTAAACTGGACATATGATGGTAGCCAGCCAAGTAATGGAGAAAGGTAAAAAGGAGAATAGTGAATTACTGCAGTCATGTGACATATAGCCAAAGGGATTTAGTTTATATTAGAGTCCTAAGGTTATGAGAAATTGAGGGAATCTGAGAGAAAAGTGAACAAAATATTTCAGTGATTTTATTGGAATGAGAAAAACCCAATTCAAAACTTAGATTTTGAACCTTACACAACCCCACATAATTTGATGGCTAGTAAGGTAAGGATTGTCAGGATTGTCTAAGCTTTATCTTCAATTTTGTGTTAGATCTTACTCATCCTTAGAAAACTTGCCTGTTAGATGAGTGATGCCTTCAACTTAAACATTTTTTTCAGGCCATATCACATTACAGTGAAAAATGTAGGTTATTATATTTGAGGGCAGCTACTCCACGAACTTAATTATTTTGTTACATGTTATTGAATAATTTTATCTTTGCTTTTATAAAAATTAAGTGTTGCCCCACAAAATATTATTGAATAATTTTATTTGTGAAGAATCAAATACGCGATTGTTTGAGAGATAAATTGTTCAATGATTGTGTTGATTATGATATCAGAATCATATTCTGATGTTGTACGGTTATTAGTATGTATTAATTAGGATTTCTTTTTTAGTTTTATTTCCTATTTAGTGATAGCATTTATAGGGAATTATCAGTTTCCGGATTTTCAGCTCTATTTGATTGTATAGAATTAATTTCCTGTCCTATTTATATCTCCTCATGTAATCAGTTTTTGAGTATCAAGTGAAAATACAATCACTTTTCCGCATGGTATCAGAGCTCGATCTAAACCATTCCTGGTATTTGCCACTGACCCAGCCATGGAGGGAGAGCAAACAGAAGGTACGCGCAAGGAGACTAGCATAATTCTTGCAAGCTCAACTGAAGGGACTGCACTTCTTATCACTAGCCACAAGTTAAATGGCCAAAACTACCTTCAATGGAAGAGGTCTGTCTGAATCTTTCTCCAAGGGAAAGCGAAAGAGGGCTACGTCCCAAGAAAGGAGAACCCAACCTCCAAAAATGGCAACTGGAGAATAGTTTAGTCATGTCATGACTTCTCAATACCATGAAAATGAAATTGGAGAAAATTTCAAGTACTATGATAGTGCCAAAGATATGTGGGATGCAGTAAAAGAGATATACTTCAATACGGATGACAAGAAAAAGTACAAAGAGCTGGTAGAAAAGGATAGAATCTACAAATTTCTATTGGAGCATAACAAAGATCTTGATGAAATGCGTGGAAAAATGCTTGGAACCAAACCACTTCAAAAACTTCGAGAAGTGTTCTCAAAAGTGAGAAGAAACGAAAGTAGGAGGAAACTCATGTTGGGAAATCCTATTTTATCCCTATCAATTGAAGGTTCAGCAATGGCACCATAGGGAAACCAATTTCACCCAATGAGTTCAGCTTAAAGAAGGAATCAGCCTTGGTGTGAACATTGGAGGAAACACGGTCACACTAAGGACACTTGAGGCAATGCAGCACATAACCCACAAGAAACAGAGGATAAACTTGATCCATCTCCCTTCAGCAAAGAACATATGGAAGCTCTACAAAAAATACTCCAACAGACTATGCTTACTACAATGAAAAATGGTACAGCTGCAGTAGCTCAAAAAGGTAATTTTTTGCAAGCTTTACACAATAGCACAAGAAAATCAAAATCATGGATCATAGACTCAGGAGTCTCAAATCACATGATTGGAGATATAATTGTATTTGACACTTATTCTCCTTGTCATAATAACTCCACCATTCGGATTGTTGATGGTACCCTGTCAAAAGTTATTGGTATAGGTTCAATTGTGATTTCAAAAAATATTATTCTAGATTATGTACTGTATGTGCCCAAACTTGATTGCAAGTTGTTGTCTATTAGCAAACTTACCAAAGATTTGAAATGTGTCACTAAATTTTTCTTTGACCTGTGCAAATTTTAGATTTTGGAGCCGAGGAAGATGATTGGCAATGCTAAAGAATGGGTTGTACTCTACTACCTGCAAGTTGAAGATTATTCTAAAGAACTTAAAGCAAATTCTTGTGTAGTAGCTTCTCCTAATAACAAGAAGTCTATAATGTTGTGGCACTATCGATTAGGTCACCAAATTTCATGGACTTAGAGAAAATGTTCCCCTCATTATTCAATAAAAATCTAAGGAATTTTCAATGTGAAGTTTGTCAATTATCCAAACATACCCGAAGCACATACTCACCTCAACCATATAAACCCTCTCAACCTTTCTACTAATTCACAGTGATGTATAGGGGCCATCTCGAGTCAACAACATTACTGGTGCTAGATGGCTTGTTACATTCATTGATGACCACACAAGAGTCATATGGGTATTTCTTATGAAAGAGAAGTCAGAAGTTGGAAAATTATTTGAGTTTTTTCACAATATGGTGCAAACACAATTCCAAGCAAAAATTAAAGTACTCAGAACTAACAATGGTCGTGAATATTTTAATTCAAAGACCCATGGAATTATACACCAGAGTTCATGTGTAGATACCCCTCAACAAAATGGGGTCGCAGAGAGGAAAAATAGGCACCATTTGGAAGTAGCAAATTATCTCATGCTAGCCACCAATGTACCAAAACATTTTTGGGGAGAAACTGTCCTTTCAGCCACCTATCTCATAAATAGGATGCCTTCACGTAACCTTAACTTTGACACCCCTTATTCCACTCTCCAAACTATTTTTCCATTCAGCAAAATTCTCACCTCAATTCCCTTGAAAATATTTGGATTAGCCTTTGTTCACAACCTAGACCCTTATTGCAGTAAACTTGACCCAAAATCAATAAAATGTGTTTTTCTTGGTTATTCACCTCACCAAAAAGGGTATAGGTGCTACTCCCCCACAAGTAGAAGATTTTACCACACTATGGATGTGACTTTCTTTGAGAATCAGCCTTATCACTCAAAAGTTGGAATTCAGGGGGAGAATACGTTAAACCTGAACGAAAATGCAGAATTCCAATTTTGGGGATTTGAGATGATCGAACCTGTCCTTGAAATTACACCAGCAGCACCAAAAAATTTCATACCAACAGAACTAAAAAATTCCACACCAGCAGAACCAGTCATTGAAACTGCACGTGTAGAAATTTCTGCACAAGAAGCTGACTAGAAAGTTTATACTAAGAGGAGAAAAAGCAAACATGTGGTAGAGTCAAACACAGCTCCAATGCAAAGCCATGAATCCAACCAGGCTCTAGAAAATGGAATTTCATCAAGTAATACTATTCCCAACTCAGAACTTGTCAATATGAGTTTAACTGCCAGCGATATTCCTAATGCACTAAGAAAAGGGACGAGAACTTGTACTCAACACCCTATTGAAAGATACATGTCATATGGGAAATTATCATAAGGATACAAGGCATTTGTAGCAGCACTTGATAGCACCTATATTCCAAGGAATATTCAAGAACCCCTCCAACAACCTGAGTAACAAAAGAACTTCATGCGTTGATTAAAAATAACATTTGGGAAATTGCTGCTCTACCAGAGGGGAAAAAGCAGGTGGGTTGTAAGTGGATATTCGCTATCAAATATAATGTCGATGGGAGCATAAATCGGTACAAGTCGTGATTAGCGGCAAAGGGATTCACCCAATCATATACCATAGACTATGAAGAGACATTTGCTACAGTGGCCAAACTTAACTCAGTACAAGTCATATTATCCTTGGTTGCAAACTTGGATTGGCCACTACACCAGCTAGACATTAAAAATGACTTCCTAAATGGTGAGTTAGAAGAGGAAGTATACATGCAAAGATGATGGATCTATACATGTATATAGCTAGACTTTGAACAAGGTGTGCAAGCTACGAAAATCTTTGTATGGTCTCAAGCAATCCCCTAGAGCATGGTTTGATAGATTGATGAGAGTTGTCAAAGATGATGGACTCATACAAGGCCAATCTGATCACACTATGTTTATCAAACACTCATTGGAAGGAAACGTAACTTTATTCATAGTGTATGTTGATGATATCATTATCACAGGAGATGATGATAATCAAATCAGACACTTGAAAGAACTCTTGGCTAGGGAGTTTGAAGTCAAAGACTTGGGACAACTTAAGTATTTAATAGGGATGGAAGTAGCTCAAGCAAAAGGTGGAATATATGTCTCTCAAAGGAAATATACCCTAGACTTACTCCAAGAAATGGAAATGCTTGGGTGTAAGGCTGCCAATACACCTATGGAATTAGTAAGCAGAAGCATCCCCGAAGAAGGTCCACTAACTAACAAAGAGAGGTACCAAAGTCTAGTTAGAAAATTGATCTACCTAACTCATACTCAGCCTAATATTAGATTTTCCATAAGCATGGCAAGTCACCACATGACAAGTCCTACCGAAGCTCACTTGAAAGCTATGAACAGAATCTTGCAGAACCTTAAAGGTACCCCAGGTAGAGGTCTTCATTTCAGAAAAAACACACAACGGGGTATCGAAGTATACAATGACTTAGATTGGGTCGGATGTACATCACACAGAAAGTCAACCACTAGTTATTGCTCATTCGTGTGGGGCAACATGGTTACTTGGAGAAGCAAGAAACAGCTCGTGGTAGCTACAAGCTGTGCAGAAGTTGAATTCAGAACCATGGCACAAGGCATTTGTGAAGGAATTTCGCTAAAGAAAACACTAGATGAAATTAGAATACAAACCAACTACACCATGAGAATCTTGTGACAACAAAGTTGCCATCAGCATTGCAAAGAACCCTGTTCACCTTGATAGAACAAAACATGTGGAAATTGACTGACATTTTATAAAGGAGAAGATTGATCATGGTATTATAAGTATTGATCGTGTACCATCGTGCAACCAAACAGCTAACATCCTGACTAAATCTCTTCCAAGAAATACATATGAGAATATCAGATTTAATCTAGGCATGATAGACATCTACCACCCAGATTGAGGGGGAGTGTTGATTATGAGATCAGAATCATATTCTGATGTTGTACGGTTATTAGTATGTATTAATTAGGATTTCTATTTTAATTTTATTTCCTATTTAGTGATAGCATTTATAGGGAAAATCAATTTCTTGATTTTTCAGCTCTATTTGGTTGTGTAGAATTAATTTCTCATCCTATTTATATCTCCTCATGTAATCAGTTTTTGAATATCAAGTGAAAATACAATCACTTTTCCGCAAACTGTTTGGTCATATACGCAGATAAATATATATTTGATAGTGTTGAAAACAAAAAGGAAAAAAATCATACTACGAATTTAAAATATGAAGACACTAAAGAATTATAATCCATAGATATGTACGTGTCTTCAATTTATTGGCATAAAATGACAGTTTTTATAGTCTTTAACTTTTTTTAGTGATAATTATATTATCATTTATAAATGGAAATTTTTTAATATAAACACTCATAGTGTATGAGCTTGCCCCCACTAATAAATATTTTTAATCTGCCCTAATAACATACAATGTTAGGCTCTCAACACACTCGCTCATACTTAGGATCGGACATCTGGAGCATCACCCAAGTGGCTAGATAGTGGGTGGCCCAATGTGTCTTGGTTACACTTTGATTCTTAGATTTAGGGTTGGACCTAACTCATTAACTCATCCTTACAAAACCAACTAGTAAGGTGAGGAATTTTAGGCCATATCTTTACTTGTGTTTTTCTCCATTAGTAATACACCCCGACACCTATAGCTATTGGATTGGTGCATTTATAATATGGGTAGCCCAACAAAGAATCTATGATAGGCTCTGATACCAACATAAACTTTTTCATACTCGACCACACAAAACCAACTTGTAAGGTGAGAATTAACTAAGCTTTATAAACTTAAGTCATATCTCTAAAATCTAGTCAAAGTGAAAATTGGGTTATTCTCCAATAAGATGAATATTGAATTGGTATTTATAGTGAACTCTGACAGAATTCTAACAAATAACTGACACGGATAGAGCTGCAACAAACTCTTTCAATTAACTTCCAACTGATGAGAAATGCACCTGTACTCCGTCAAGAACTTTGTGATGATGAGCAAAAATTATCATCTTTGAAGCATTCTCTAATCCCACAATGAGTGGATGAAAGGAAAGCCATTCACAAAACCCAGATAGCTTTGCAATTCCAAGTTCCTGATAAGTAAGCTTTCCTGCCAATAGATAGAATGAAGAAATTTAACATTTAAATTATTCTTCCACTTTAGTAAAGTTTAAATCAAGCGACACAATTATTTGGAAATGATAGGATACAAATAAAAGTTGCAAGGCATTCTCTTTGAGCAACATAAAATACCAAATGACATTTCTATGGAAGTATAGTTAAAACATTTAATGAGTATATGAATTTTTTTTCCTGAATAAGTGTGTTAATGTTAAAGTGGTATTATCGGATTTTAACGTTTGGAAGTTTAGAATCAATTTGGTTCAATATAATATGTTTCTCAATCCAAAAGTTGGTTGTTAATGTTATCAGATCACACAGGCTGGAAATGGACTTGTTTGCCGTAAACAGTCTCATCTCCAGCCTCAACCCTTTATCTACGTAACGTTCATCTTTTCAACCACCTTTGACACATTTGCATGCAACTGTCATTGCTTCCACCACTACGGTCAATTCCAATCTAATTTTCTATTCTACCACTGTCTCGCAGTCTGTCAGGCAGATTCTAGTTGCCATCTCCAACGCCCACCACTGACCACACTAGCAAAACCACCACCAATGACCAATCCACACCTGTCATATTACATTTTGGTTTCTCCCCCTTGAGCAAAGCCACCAATTGAGAGGATGGCGTTTCCAAAATCAAAACTTTAGCAACCCTTGATATCTTCTCCACATTCAATGATCTGAGTATGTTGATCAACATTGATTATCCACCAGTAAATCTCGTCTCCATCAAACATGGAAATCACATTTTGAAGATGCAATATCCATAGCACCAACTTATGAAATTCAGATATCAGTTGATAGAAACCCAGTATTTTATTTTATTAGAAAGAATAGAAGAATAGATATTTTGTCCCCTAAATACTTCTACAAACTTGCAAATCATCAAGGGTTTGCACACCTCCCTTGCTCAAAGGCCTCAATTCTCTCAAATTCCTAGACTCATCCTTTCCTATTATTTCTATAAAACATAGCCTATCCCTCTAGCTATTGCATCCCAACTAATCCTAACCAACTCTAACTGCCTCAACTAACAGACCTAACAGATTAAGACTACAATTCAGTTATTCATATTCAAATGATAAATCATTCAAACTAATGCTCCATTTTATGTTGCAATTGATTTACACGGAATTTCATAAGCTTCTCAGAAAAATAGCAATTTCATCCTAATATGTGAGGCCTGAGACAATATTGAACGGAAAGCTATTATGGGAGTCATTAGCTGATACACAAATCCAGTAGTTCAACGTAGTAAAAAAGGCAACGATTCCTTAACAATACCATCATGTTCGTCCAAATTATCCAACGGCATATCTTCACTTCCACTTTCAGATACATCAATCTTCAATACCCCAACAGCAGTTTTCGCAGCAACTGTATCTGATCTCTTCAATGACAGTCTTATAATTTGCCGGCGTTTTGGAGGTAACTGTTGTAACACATGTTGCTTGAGCCGCCTTATCTACAAGACATGAAATACATAATAAGACCATATCTTTACAATCATGGAGAAGTGTCGCAAAACATTGTTATACTCAATCCAGAAGGCATAATAAAATAAACATTGTAAAAGGGCCGCACCCTAAACTAAATCTACCTAACAGGTAAAAAATTAGAGATCATATCATATCATGTGACATGGTTTAAGAGTTTCTAAATTCTCAAGAAATACCTAAGGACAAATAAATATTATAATAATCTTTCAATATTTTTGAAATAACAGTTTTTCGTACAAGTTAAAATTAGCTTTTGCATCTCAATTTCTTCAAAAGTTCATTAAATTCTCCATAAACATCTATAATAAGCTCATAAAAACTTGTCTGTATAAGGGAAAGAAAATCTATATATTTATTTTAATTTTTTTATTTAGAACCACCTATACAGCTAGAAGCTCCAGAATAGGCCAAAATACCTCTGATTCATCACACAAACAACAAGAAAATAGTGATAGAAGTAAACCACAAGGTTCAAGCAAGACGAATGTAATGGAGGAATAACTTGGATGTTAATTGTGATAGAAAAGCACCACCCATGCTTAGGGAATGAATCAACAAGACTTGCAATGCTGTATCGGACTAAGTTGCATAGCAAAGAGTAAACAACAAAATAAACTTGATTTTGCCAAGAAAAGAATGTAAAGAATGCCCACCATGACAGTTTGCTTTAGTAACACGTTCAATTCCTCCAAGCGGACACCTTTCGAATAATCCTGTAATACAATCCCATCATTTGCGTCAATTCCTCTTTTAACAACAAATTACAACCCAAAAATAAATATTGATCAAAATATATAAATTTTATCACTTGTCGCAGGTTAAAATAGACTACAAAGATGATATCTTTAAAAATATCAGTACTGCACAGCACTTGAATGAGGTTAAAAAAGAGAAAGAAAATTTCTATAACAGAAAACATTACAACTGTAGATCATTTTCTACAACAACAACAATATCTTATCCAATATTTTTACCAACCATGGTATGGGTTAGCATCAGTCATCATCCTAAATTCCTAATATAAACAATGCAAAAGGTAAATAGCAGCTAGAAGATGCTCATAATAATTAACAAGATAAACACGTGTGTATACACCACAGAGACAGGATACTAGGTGCTCTTCTAACAGTATTACCGCAAAATATTTTCCTTGGAAACCCTTGATATATTTGAGATCACAATAAGTTTTTGCAAACTCATATTTAGTCTTCCCCAGCAAACCTGGCCTGTAATATAGAGGCATTTCACAGAAAATGAATTAGTAGGCTTAGTAGAAAAAGAAATTAAATATGGAAAATATTCAAGAAGAATATACTTGCCATAACATATTTATCTGATGAAATATGTCATACGGTCTATCAGCACCTAGGAAGAAAGGTACCATAAGATATAAGAAAACATTAAAAATTTAACTAATAAAAAGGAAGAGAGTAACTCAAATTACAACATAGAACAGGAAATTAAAAACTATGGAGCCACAACCAAAATCTTAAAATTAGATTTTTCATATCCAATGATTACTATTAAAATCAGAGCATATGCAGCTAGCTTGCTATGACCTATGCTACAACCTTGACAAAGAAGGTGTCCCTGATAGCAGAATTATACGCTCGACTTCCAAAGCCACATCAAGAACAGCCCTTATCTGTTAAAACAAAAGTTATATGAAAAAATATAAATACCTCTTTAGGATTTAGCCAAATAAAAGATATAAAGACATAAAGGATAACACATTAAATTACAAGACGACACAACACAAATTAAGAACGTGAATCTTCTGTCTATAAGAAGTTAATCCAAAAGGAAAAATAAACTTGAACCAAAAAGATTTGATTGGTGAGATGATGATTATTTGACCCCACAGCCACATCCAGATCTTCTGAACCCACTAATCTAAATCTCAGTCCTCCATCCAAATTCATACCAGTCCCCAAAATTATAAATAAGTGTCTGTCTATAAGAACGTGAATCTTCTGTGTATAAGAAGTTAATCCAAAAGGAAAAATAAACTTGAACCAAAAAGATTTGATTGGTGAAATGATGATTATTTGACCCCCCAGCCACATCTAGATCTTCTGAACCCAATAATCTAAATCTCAGTCCTCCATCCAAATTCATATCAGTCCCCAAATTTATAAATAAGCGTCACAACTTATGCCAATTCCCAATGTTATTTTGTTTAGTTGACATCAGCAGTGTAACCATATGCCTACAGGCAATGGAAAAGCTTTACAGATATACAATGATACTGCAGAGTCACCAAAATAAGGGTTCTTAGTTCTCACCCTAAGATATTTTCTCTCTAAAAATGCCACATACATATCAACTATAACAAACATAAAAGAATTATGTATCTATTCATAATGTAAACTTTATGTGTTTATACTTTACAAAGCAGAAAATGAGATGGAAACCAAGCATACCTCTCCTGGTTCTTCTGTTTTCTTTGTACAGCGTACATGATGAGATTCATCAACAATCAAAAGAGCCCATTTAAGCTCAAGCATGCTCTTCCTTAGACGATGAAGCATGGTATAAGAAATAACCACAACTCTGGGGCATCTTTTTAGATTTACAGGATTGTCTTGATGGCCAAAAACTGGATTAGAAGAAACAAGTAAATGATAACTAGCTAAAGAAAGAAAGTGAAGCTTTGCAACAAAGCTACAAGTTAAAAACCATCCAACAAAAAGGTAAAGTTACATTCAATAATTAAAGCTTAGTCTACAAAATTTGGTAGATCAAAAATAAAATTGAAAATCATTTCCATATTCAATTTTTCATTTATGCACATGACTAGTTGACTTCATGCATAGTGCGTAACAGCAATCCAACATAGCATAGACCTTAGAGCCAACACGGTGAAAACAATAGTTGAAAAAAAAAATAGCAAACATAACAAAATGATAATTTGATCCATAAACATAAAATTTTCTTGTAAGGTCCTAAGACAATTATTCCATTCATAGCCTTGGTGATTACTAGGCCATACTTCTGAGGCGAAGATAGTCTACTGTACATTCAAGCTTCAGTTTCAATGGTACTTGGGTAAATTATTTTCAATGTTATTCTAAAGTTGTCATATGCATGGTTGTCAAACTCTAGATCCTACGTAAGATCTTTGGGGTATAGAAAAAGCGTAAAGCGTAGGATCGTAAAGCGGATCTTAAGATTTCACAAAATTGACAAAATTATACTATAAAATTAAAAAAAATAACCTTAATATAAAAAATTTCATTGGTTCAATAAAAAATCACAAGTTGAACCAGAACTGCAAGCAACAGAGTCAGGAACAGATGCAATTGTAGACATTATTGAGATCGTGAGGGTGAGGCAGCAACATAAATGGCAGATTGCAGGCAAGAAGATTGAGGATAGTTTCAGATATGAGATTGAGAAGTGTTGAAATGAGAAGAATTTATAGAAGAAATAGGAAGAAATATGAACGTGAACCATTTAATTGAAGTTTCAGAACAGGAGAACAGTGCTTTAATGGAGGAATACGAACAGAAAACGAAGTGGCCTTCAAATCTTCGTGTTTGCTGCTAGTTCCTTCTCCTCCTCGTGCGCGTGCCTTTTCTATATGGGAAACAAGCAGAATACGAAGGCAAAGAGGTGCAAAATGGGTCAGATCTAGGGTTTTACAACCGGGTCAAAAACGGGTCGGAAACGGGTAAAAACTATGAAACGGGTCAAAACTGCGAAATGGGCCAAAATAACTCCTTTACCCAGCGCGACGGGGAGCGCCGCCCCTACGCTTCTGCGCTCCCATGGATCTAGGTCGTATCAAGATCTTTGCTTCGCTCTAACACTATTCATGGTGTAGAACGCGTAAGATCCTAGGATCCTACGCTTTAGATCTAGCTCCTAACAACAATGGTCATATGTATTTGTATTATGCAAACTTTATAGGATACAAGAATGCAATCCTACCATCTAGGGAGGAAAACCTTCAGACCAACTACATTCACACACCCTACAGAAACTACCCCTCCCTTCTTACATTAGATTTGGATCCACCTTCTCTTTCATTTAACCAACTCCCTTGCATTGCATCACATCTCCGAATAACAAACACATTCCTCACCTCTAACAAACTTTAGGCCTATTAGAATATACTTGCAGTCTTGCAGGACCTAGGGTTTGGACTCTGGGGTTAGCCGCTTGAGAAGCACTGGAGTTCTTAATTCTCATCCCACCATTTCTTATACATATTTTACTGCTTTCATCCTTGTGAATTATAGAGGAAATGATCTTTTCATTTCTTGAATCATAATGGTTACAATTATGGTTTTAAATACAGCATTCCCTAGCATAATAAGCAAATCAGAATTAAATAGGAGGGATTTATTGTACAAGGTCCCTTGATATTCACTACAGTTGTCCTATATAATATAATAACAAATTAATTACAAAATAATCAGTCAATAAATTATTTATTCTCAATCACAATTTGGAATCCAACATTCCCCCTTAAGTTGAGCAGTAGATGTCAATCATGCCTAGCTTAGACCTTAAGTTCTAAAAATTAGATTTGTGAAGGGCCTTGGTCAGTATGTCTGCAGTTTGGTTCTTGAAAGGGATGTATTCAAATTGATAATTCCACCATCTATATTTTCTTTTATGAAATGTCTATCTATCTCCACATGTTTTGTTCTATCATGGTGGACTGAATGTTTTGCAATATTGATGGTTGCCTTGTTGTCGCACCAGAGGCTCATGGTGGAATCTGTTGGTACTCTTAATTCCTTAAGGATTCTCTACAACCAAATTCCCTCACCAATGCCATGAGTCATTGCTTTGAATTCAGCCTCTGCACTACTTCTTGCCACCACCAACTATTTTTTACTTCTCCAAGTAGTCAAGTTTCCCCATACATATGTCCAATACCCACTTGTTGACTTGCAATCAGTCAATGAACCAGCCCAATCTACATTTGTGAACACTTTCACACTCCTAATTGGGTCCTTTTTGAAGTGAAGATCTCTCTCGGGTGTCTTTTTGAGGTATTGCAAAATTCAAGTCACAGCTTTCATGTGATCTTTAGTGGAGTTCTTCATGAAATGACTTACCATACTCACTGAGTAACCAATATCTGGCATGGTGTGAGAGTTAGGTAAATTAGTTTTCCTACCAATCTTTGGTATCTCTCCTTATCAACTGGAGGACTGCCTTCTTGTTCTATCAATTTAATGTTAGGTTCCATTCCATCGATGTATCTGCTAGCTTGCACTCAAACACTCCTGTTTCTTCCAACAGGTCTAGCATGTGTTTTCTTTGGGATACGTAGATTCCATGTTTGGAACGAGCAATCTCCACCCCAAGAAAATATTTTAGGTGTCCAAGGTCCTTGACCACAAATTATTTAGCAAGAAATCTCTTGAGTTCTTCTATCTCTTTGTCATCATCACCTGAGATTGTGATGTCATTCATATAAACAATAAATATTGCCACCTTCCTTTCACTAGAATGCTTGACAAACATTGTATGGTCGGTTTGGTATTGAGTAAAGTCGTGACCCTTAACAACTCGGGTTAGTCTTTCAAACTATGCTCGTGGGGATTTCTTAAGACCGTAAAGTGATTTCTAGAGCTAGCATACCTTGCCAATTGTTTGGGGAGTTTCTAGGCCAAGTGGTTTTTCATGTATACCTCTTCTTCGAGTTCACCATTTAGAAAGGCATTATTGATGTCTAGTTGGTGTAAGGGACAATCTAGATTTACAGCTAAGGAGATAATGACACGAACATAATTTAGTTTTGCCACTGGAGCAAATATTTCTTCATAGTCCACCCCATATGATAGGGTGAACCCCTTTGCCACCAAGCGGGCTTTGTACCTATTCACACTCCACCAGCATTCTGCTTTATTGAGAAGATCCATTTACACCCAATTGGTTTTTTTCCTTCTGGCAGCTCCACAAATTTCCATGTTCCATTCTTGTCTAGTGCTTTAATTTCATCTTCCACTGCAGCCTTCCATTCAACATGGTAGACAGCTTCTTGAATATTTTTTGGAAGTTTTATGTTATCCAATATGGTGATGAAGGCCTTGTATTCTTGTGACAGATTTCTATGAGATACATAATTACCAATTGGATGTTGAGTGCATGATCTCACTGGTTTCCTCACAGTAATTGGTAAGTTAAGATCATTCTCATTTAGACCGCAATTATCATTAGACTCAAAAACAATATTACCTGGAAAAATTTCTAAATCTGTATTAAGTTCAGAATTTTGGATTGGCCTTGGAGATGTGCAGATTTCTTCCTCCTTTGAGTTTTCTTTTTCCTTGTGTACACCAGTAGATCTTTTTCCGGTTGTATCTCAGATCTGGTTGCAGGTTTTGCTGTTTCTCCAGTCACAAGGTCAATTTCTGGTTCTACAACTTGTTGTTGTATGGAGGTCTGTTTTGTTTCTAAAAAATGTAGCAAGTTATGTTGTTGCTGCCGTAAATTATGTGCCATTTCATGTTGCAAATGTTGTTCTGTTTCCCAAGGTTGGAATTCTGCTAAGTTTTGTTCTCTCTCCCCTTGGAGACCAACTTTAGGGTAGTAAGGTTGATTTTCAAAGAGGTTACATCCATAGAATGGTAAAAAAATTTGCTTATGGGGCAGTAGCACCTGTATCCCTTCTTATTTGGTGGGTATTCTAAGAATATGCATTTCAGGGATTTGGGCTCTAATTTTCCTTTGTTAGGTTGGTTGTCATGCACAAATGCAGTGTAGCCAAAGGCTTTGGGAAGAATGGATGAAAGGATTTTAATGTGTGGGCAAATGAATAGAAGGGTTTGCCAAGGGATTTTGAACTTGAGCGCTTTATAAGGCATTTTGTTTATTAATATGATGTTGAAAGGACGGCTTCACCCCAAAAATGATTTGGTAAATTAGTTGATAACATAAGGGACCTAGTAACCTCCATGAGGTGCTTATTTTTCTCTCGGCATTACCATTTTGCTGTGGTGTGTTCACACAACTGGTTTGGTAAATTATTCCATGCTTAAGAAGGTGAGATTTGAGGGAATGGTGATAGTATTCACGGCCACTGTCAGTTCGTAGGACTTGGATTTTGGTTTGGAATTGGATTTGAATCATATTGTTGAAGTTCTCAAAGATTTCTCCCACTTCAGATTTTTCTTTCATAAGGAACACCCAAGTAACTCGTGTATGATCAATCGTCTATAAAGGTCACAAACCATTTTGAATCAGTTATGTTCTTAACACAGAAAGGTCCCCAAACATTACTATGGATTAATGAGAAAGGTTGGGATGGTTTATAAGATTGAGGAGGATAATGGTTCTGTGAGTGTTTGATAATTGACAGATTTCACATTGAAACAAATTTGAATGTTTATTGAATAGAGAAGGAAACATTTTTTCAAGGTACATAAAGTTTGGATGTCCTAAACGATAATGCCATAGCATGACAGCTTCCTCTAAGTTTTCACCACTTGATGCAACAACATAGGCTGATATTTCTTCTCTTATTGAACTCACTAGCTTGAAGGAAGTAGAAACCTGCACATTCCTCAACATTGCCAATCTTCCTCCCCGAATCCAAATCCTGAAATTCACATCATAGGTGAAGCAAGAATTTAGTGAAACAATTTAGATCTTGAGTCAATTTACTTATGGACAAAAGGTTGCAATTCAACTTTGGAACATAAAGAATTGAGTTAAGAGTAATGTGCCATCTGCTATTCATACCATAGAATTGTCATTGCATGGGGAATCTTCATCAAATAGAGTGATATCCCCAGTCATATGGTATGAGGCTCTAGAGTCTACAATCCATGAGTTAGATATTCCTTTGCCAACAAAATAAACCCATAAAGAATTACCTTTTTGGGCCAAGGCAGCAGTTGAGTGCGTGCTAGTATCTTGAAGAGATTGTTTATAGCAATTTTTGCAACATCTCCATTTGTTCCTTGTTGAATGGACTTGGTTCATGTGTTAGGGCTGCCAACACTTTGCCTCCTTCTGATGTGGCAGCATGGGTACGAATGTCCCTGTTCCTAGACGGTTTCCAGTCTACCAGTTTTCCATGAATGACCCAACATGTTTCTTTGTTGTGGTCTGATTTTTTGCAGTGATCACCCCATCCTCTAGATTTTTTGTAACTTCCTTTCACAGCCAAGGTTAAACCTTCATTAATGGAGCTTTGATCCGTGCTTCCAAGCATGACTTTCCTTCGAATATGGGTGAGGGTATGGTAGTAATCAATGATTGTTGTGTCTCCTTGTCGTAGGCCATGGAGGAGACTCTTGATCTCGAATATGGCGGAATTATTATCAGTATTTGAGTATATCTCCTTGGCAGCGCTCTAGATTTTAGCTGCAGTGTTGTAATACATGAAGTTTTCGCCTGCTTCAGTGGTCATTGAGTTCAGTAGCCATGGAATGACTAAGTTGTTCTCTAGCTTCCACTTTGGGTAGTCGGGGTCCTTTTTCTCCGGCTCTTTAGCATCATCAGAGATGTAATCTTCCTTCCCTTTTCCTTGAAGGAAGATCCAGACAGATCTTGCCCATTGGGTGTAGTTTTGGCCATTTAATTTGTAGCCAATGATGGGTATAGTGGTGTTTTCGGTCAGACAGGTAATTGTGGAAGTTCCAGCTGCCATTTTTGGGTTTGGGTCTGTGACTGAACTGCATTCTTCAGCCATGAAATACTGGTGTTTTTCACTTGGACCGGATTTGCTCTAATACCATGTGAATTATAGAGGAAATAATTTTTTCATTTCTTGAATCCCAATGGTTACAATTCTGGTTTTAAATACAGCATTCCCAAGTCTAATAAATAAATTGGAATTAAATAGGAGGGATTTACTGTACAAAGTTCCTTGATATTCACTACAGTTGTCCTATATAATATAATAATAAATTAATTACAGAATAATCAGTTAATAAATAATTTATTCTCAGCCACAATTTGGAATCCAACAATCCTAAAGAGTTGTTTATAAGAGAAACTATAAAGAAAGGATATAACAGAGGCGGAGAGAACGAGTCCTCCTATCACAGCCAAAGCACAAAAAAAAATAACAGATCTCTATAGAAAATAATTTTAGTGTACAAACTCACTTCGGCTACTGACATCAGTGTAATGTCAGTATCACTGAAAAAAATTACAGAGAAAATAGCACCAGAAATGGGAAAAGAAATATAGATAACCCAAGACCTAGGTCTTTTCCTGCAACTGAGTTATTTCCCTCCTCTTCTACCTCCTCCCTTCCCCTGTCTTCCTACCACTCATAAGTAACGTGTAACTGCAAACTACACTTAAGTAACTTCCAATTCAACAAAACTTCAACCCGTGCACAGTTCCTTTCCGTAAAGTTCTCAAACCATGTTTAAAATGTGGCTGATTCACCTAACCAATCCTACCGTGTACTAAAAGTACAATATTCAATTTCAATACCATGTTTCACCTAACCAATTCTAGTATGATGCAATAGAAGACAACCATAAGTCTATATCTGTGCATAGTAAGAAATGATTCAATGGTTACAAGTTCATTACTAAAATACAGCACTGCATTGTTATTACAAATATCCTACATTCTTCTCAAGAACAAACAATGCATCCACTTCTCAGTTTTCACCAACCTTGCCAACGAATACCAACAAGTATACAACACCATACACAACTCAAATCACAAAATATTACCAAGATGGATATCAGCAGGCAAGCAGAAAGGAAGCCACCGCTCCAGTTCTTCAGCCCACGAATACCGCAAAACAGCAGGGCAAACAACAAGTATAGATCCTTCATCAACAAAACATCCTGCAATAGCAATAGCCTGAAAAAACAAACAAACAATACACATCTCAGGTCATCATTCATTTAACAACAAGTATAATAACAACAAAAGTATTTTTTCGTCATATTAAATGATCTACAGGGGTCAAATAACATCATAGTATCCTATCATCATAATATAAATCATGCATAACGACAAACCATCGACGGGCACGTTTGATAAGCAGGTTAAGCCATCTAGGAGTTTATTCAATAACTGTATCTCGTTAGAATTTATGTCAACTTTAGACCATAAGCTTATTGAAATTAACTTAAAAGAACTTATAGGCAATGTTTTAAGAATCATCTGCGACGCGATTCTTGACTCAATGTCAAGATTTTGCCAATTTTCCAAAGTATCAAGAATTGCAATGCAACTGCAACAAAACCACGACCATAAATTAAGACCTTGCTTACAATTACATGTAGTTCATAAGCTATATTTATTTTTGTAAGTTTAACCAAACACAAGTTAAAATGTTTATGTCAAAAAATAAGCCTATAAAACTTCCAAAAGAAGGATCCAATATGCCCTCTAAATCTAGAAACATTCAAGCAAAATGAACAAAAATTAAACAAGAGCAAAGAATTGGAACCTGAAGAGTCTTTCCAAGTCCCATTTCATCGGCAATAAGACATCGAGCACCTCTTCTAAGTGCAAACCTTAAACCATCCATTTGAAACGGCAACAACACATCAATTAATCTGTTAGGCAACTTCCCAATCAAACCATCAACCTCATCATCACTCAAATGCTCTGGCCTCACCGGATTCCACCTCCCCTCCAAATGCAAAAGCGTATCGATGACATTGAAAGTCACCCAAGGAATCTCCTCCACCTCAATCTCTGCCTTTAACAGCTTCAAAATGGTTCTATAGTCCGTCAACTTAAACACACAAGCTTTGCCGCCCATGCTTGTCTGAGTAAAATGTGATGGATCCACATTCATCTAGAAACACAATTGCAAAATAAAAATTGAAAAAAAAAAAAAAGAAATTTAATTTTCATGCACAGATAGTTTACAACAATTTTACACATACGCCCAAATAAGATCTCACCACTTAGATATTTCACAAAACTATTTTCTAAAATACCTACCCAAATATCTAAGAGATTAATTGTTATGCATTAGTATTACAAATGTGAAATTGTTTTGTACACTTATCCAATCAAATTACACCATAACGCCACTTTGTTATACTAATTTCTTACAAGATCTCCACAAATATTTATACAGTGAGATTTGATTGAATATGTCAGTAAAAAAGTTTTGCGCTAAATTAGATCTCATCATCCAAATACGTCACAATATTATTTTCTAGAATATATAAACAAATATCTAAATGATGAAATCTTATTGAATGTCTATGTTAATCTATTTTACACCTATAAAGTACTAACACAAGAACACCAAACACCATCCCGACACATTAACACCGATAATAATTTGAAAAATCTAGTTTAAGTACTAACACAGACAGGATGCCAAACATTTACACTTATAAAGTACTAACACAAACACCAAACTGACACTGGTAATAATTTGAAAAATAGAAGAAATTGAACATAACTAAGTGTATCGGTTCGTGCTACGCAGTTTTCAATTGTCGGTACATACAAATTAAATTAAAAACAAAACAAAAAATGGCGAGTGAGTGTATGAAATGATTTGAGATGACATACTTGGGAGATAATGTCGTTGATAATGTGGAAGCAAGTATCTGGGGTTGGAAAAGGGAAATTGGGGAGAGGGAGAGGAGTAATTGAGAAAGAATCATGAGAACATATTTCAAGTCTTGCGAGGAATTTAGTGTTGGGTTTGGGTTGAGAGGGTTGAGAAAATTTTTGGCATTTGAAAAGGTGCCAAGGGTTTTGTTGAGGTTGCTGAGATTCTAAGAAGGCTTTTCGTTTTGCGATTGCAGCTAAGCGATTTGCTTCCATTTGTTTTCTCTGTTCTTCTGTCAGTTCCATTGCAACGAGTGAGTAAGAGAAGGTGCCTTTCAAATGCGGAGCGCAGTTTTGTGATTTTTCAAAACTGAAAAGCTGCCAAATCTTGTGGGTGTTTTTTTTAAATAACGACTACGACTATATTAGCATATTTTTTTGGGCAAATGTGAGGTTTGCGTTGGAGACTTGGAGGTGTATTCCATTAGGATTTTAAAATATAATTTTTATATAATTTTTTATAAAAAAAATTAAATGACTATCAACATTTATAATTTGGGTTTCAAATGATTTTTATTTTAAGAATTTATAAAATTTGAAAAAAAAATTATGAAATTATAAGATTTTAAATTATCATTATCCTAATATTCAACATTTCATTGAAATAGTCTCTATTATATTTTTGAATGATGTATGAAGTAAATTAATAATATATTTTTATTTTAACAGTTAATGACATGTAATATCTTGAAGATTAATTATATTAGTCATCATTATTATCTCAATTAAAATTTTCAAGGATGTATTAAGAAAGTTATCAAATCTTTTTTTTTTAAGAGTCATTATCATGATATACCTTACTTTGTGAAATATATCGTGTGTCTTAAAACGAAGTTTAAAATTGATATCATTTAAAAATTTCACGTTCCACTAGAGATAGCCGAGGGCACAAGAGAAAGGAGACACGTGTAAGTGCATTAAAAGATTAAGAAGAGAGAATGAGAAAAGAGATAAACCAAAAACGACATAGATGAAGGGATGAGAGGCACATGAGAATAAAGAAAAATGAAAAAATAACATAGATTGAGAGAAAGACGAGAATAGATAAAAGAAATAAGAAATTAGAATTCATAAAAATTTCACTTGGTAGAAATAAACTTTTTTCTACTAAAAATTCATTATAAGATATGATAAAATCCAATGAAATCCATTTTAAAAAGCAATTTATTAAAATTTTTAAAAAGCAATTTATTAGAATCCAATTGAAAGTTTTAAAAAGCAATTTATTAAAATCCAATTAAAATCCAAGTGAATCACTACCTCATTTCAAATAGCTCTTAGGAATTGAAGCCAAGGCTACTCAGATGGATTATGTTACTACAAGAGCTCGACATTGAGATCCGAGATAATAAGGGTTCAGATAACACTGTAGCTGACCATCTATCTCGGTTGGAGAAAATAGAGGAGGAGAGTAATGATATTAGACCGATTCGAGACCAATTCACAGATGAACACATATTTTCCATCGCCAAGGCACCTTGGTTCGCTGTAACACCCCAATTTTTAATAGCGCGAATGCATTTTTTTTTAAACAACTTAAAAAAATAATATGTCGTAACGCAAAACGACAAGAGTCATATATACAAACAAACTAAAATAGTTTTTGTGACAATAATCTAAAGTATACAAATAGAAAATACAACGGGGATATGAGACCTATAAAACATCGTTCATACCCCTGAGGTATTTTCGGCAGACACCTGCACAGAAGTACTACTCCAAGAATGTTATCTCTCACATGGTCACGTCAAGATAAATGAAACATGGACCCACGAAAAGTCAACTGTCAAGTTATGCCATATATATAGTCATCCAAAACAAAATAAGTACAACCACCAAAAGAACAACACTAAGACCCTATACAACCAAAAACTAATTTGATAATCCACTAACAGTAACAAGGGTGACCTCCAAACACTGCACAAGTTCTTTCTGATGCAATATATCTCCTCGAAGTAACTTCCTCCTCCTCGTCATCCATAGAGGGGTCAAGCTCCTCATAAGTCAGGTCCACCCACAAGATAGATAGGTGGCTTCGACGGTGCTGGAATCTCATAACAAGTCACTACCTCAGTAATAGTCAGTAGGGGATCATTCACCAAAGTGGAAGCTCTAGCTCGACCCGCCTAGACAGTCCTGCAATATCTCTTCCCAGTGGCATCAACCTTGTATTCTTCTCGTTTGTCCTCAATCCAACCACTGTATCCCCAGCTCCTACGGTGGGCTCCGTCAACTCTAATTGAGGCATCCTACTACATCTTCTCATGCTCCATTCACCCCGAGCATCAATCTTGAGGGTATCAGATAGTCGATCCTCTCGTGAGTGAGCTTTACGAGATATATTGCCCCAACTTTCCTACATGTCCTCATTATCCTCCCCATATAAGTAGTCTTGCTTGAGTTCGGGTTGTATACCCAAGCAGCCGGTGAATATCGGTCAGGGAAGTCTAACTACATTTTCATCATCAAGGTAACAAGCGGTGGAATGAACTCGGTTATCATATAAGAGAAAAACCCAATTTTCACAATAATGTAAAGGATCACCAACCAAAATTAACAAATAACCTTTAATAATTATGTCATAAAGAGAAACAATAACACTTAGCAATTACGACATGATAACAAATAAGACTCGCGTGTCATTTACCATAATGCAATGCTTATATGCCTATGCACATGATTATGGAATTTCTGAGTCCTCCTCAAGGGACGTGAATCATAAATGTCATGTCTCTTGTAACACCCCGTTTTTCAAAGCGAGGGTGTATTTTTTTTTCAAAAGAAATTAAAATAAAACAGATAAATAAATAAGGTAACACCTTTGGATATATAATTAAGTCATTATAATTTACAAGCAGCGGAAAAAGTTCTCAAAATATGAATTCAAAATATTTACATAACAAAAGTGGTACAGTCTTCCAATTTAAAAATAAAAGCAACCCAAAAGAAAGACATTTGTTCCCTCTGTGTCAACCTAGTCTGATCACTTTACAAAACAACTAAACACCCTGAGTGACCTCCACGCGCCCTGTGAGATCCTCCTAAAGTAGCTTCAATCAAGCATTCCCATCTACATTCCCATCCGTAGGGTACGAACCGGTAGGATCATCCTGGCTCTCATTTGAGGGCAAAGCCCAGATTTCCACAATAGTTGTAAAGGGTCACCAACCGAAATTAACAGTTAACACATAACATTTAAGTTTTTAAATGCATAAAATATCCTCTCAACTAAGCATGCACCTTAAAAGGATTTTCCATATGCTAAAAGTTCATATAATGCTTGCCAAATGTAAATGAAATCAAATAAAGTTCTCAATCCATCAAGTAATATATAACTGACCAAAACATTGATAAATCAATTGAGCAATCAATTATCTAACTCAAAATAAGATTTTCCACTGAACCAATCGATTGGGCAAATCGATTTCCTGAAAGTTTTTAGTGAAAATTGAACTCTGAACTTACATCAATCGATTGGGGCAATCGATTTCGTGAAAGACTAAGCCCCTGTATTGGTCAATCGATTGGGCAAATCGATTTTGTGAAGGACAGAACCCCTGTATTGAATCCAATCGATTGGGCAAATCGATTTCGTGAAAGACAGAGCCCCTGTATTGAATCCAATCGATTGGGCAAATTGATTTCCTGAAAGACAGAGCCCCTGTATTGAATCCAATCGATTTGCTAAATCGATTTCTTAAGTGGTTTTGAAAAAACACATTACCAAATCGATTGGGTAAATCGATTTCCCTATAAATTCTTCCAAAAATACATAAACTAACTCAATCATATTCAAACACAACTCCAAATCTCAACACTTAGCAGTTTCCACACAAACACTACGACAATTGGGTTTCGAAATAGTTTTACCATCCGTCACACTTATACACGATAATCAACACGTAGCACTTAGCAAATTCAATACAATTACAATTACATCTCAGGTTTAAAACACTCAATCATAAACTTGAAAACAAACACACTACACACAATCTGTTCCAAAACATAGCACTTAGTAACATCATCACAGTCATAAATTGAATCAAACACGACTCGTGTGCCAAGCACCCTAATGCAATGCGTATATGCCAAAATGCATGGACTCGGAATTCGAAACGAAAACCCTCCTCGAAGGGCCGTAAATCATAATTGTACCGCCTATCGCAAGCCAAAGTACCAATTACCGAGGTGCCACCTATCATGGGTCAGCACGATTTACTAAAAAGCGTAAATCGTAAACGTACCACGTATCACGGGTCAGTACAGTTTACCGAGGTGCCACCTATCACGGGTCAACACAACTTACCAAATGAAATGCATGAGAATACAATAACTCCATTCACAACAATCGTTAAGTAAATGCAGATATTAAAAGATTCCCCATTTTTAATACTCATTTACTTAACCGATTTTCACACCAAAACATTAAGCAAACATGCATATTAAGAGATTCCCCATTCTTAATATACTTTTGACTGAAACGATTTCCACATAAAACATTCAGTAAACAAGTCATTAAGAGATTCCCCATTCTTAATACTCATTTAACTGAAACGATTTTTCAAAAACAAACATTAAGTAACCAAGACATTAAGAGATTCCCCATTCTTAACGCCCAGTTAACTTAAACGATTTTCAAACAACATTATGTAACTAAGACATTAAGAGATTCCCCATTCTTAACACCTAGTTAACTTAAACGATTTTCAAAACAACATTAAGTAACTAAGACATTAAGAGATTCCCCATTCTTAATACTCGTTTAACTTAATGGTTTTCAAATTCCACACAAAACAAACTTTCACATTCAATCCATAATTCACACCAAATCATTTTCCACACAAACCACACAAACACATCTCAAGTTTCATCAGTATCAACTAAGAACACATCAAAAACAATGAACACAATTCAACACAATCCACCACTCAAACACACAAGTTTCATTTACTCAAAATCATACATAAATGAGTTTAAATTCATTTTCCACGAAGAATTCATCAATATAACCAAAACCTAACTCTAAGATTTTACCCATAAAGCCTTAGATACATTTTCCCAAATCAATACTCTAACCCTAACAAAATTCTTTTCCACACAACTACAGATAAGGCCCTAAATGTGAGAAGCTGAACAGATTTGTCACCAAATCAAGCAAACTGCTAAAGAAGACTGATGAACCATCATTTCCATGTGACCAATTGTTGAGTTATATGAAGGGAAAAATGAGTTATATGGCACATCATTCTTTATAACTGGGTTTTGTATGGTACGATAATTTTGCACATATTTAATTTAATGAATAATATAAATTATAATTATAAATTTATTTATTTTTTAAAATTAATAGTATTATTAATACAAATATTTGAAAAATAAATTTTTAGCATTTTTATATGTTTATGACTGTTGTTAATTAATATATCGTTTACATGTGTTTTTTACAACCGTTAAATGAATACATAGTTATATTTTATTATTTCTAATTATTTCTAATTTTAATTATTAATTTAATTATGTTAAATTTATTGAGAATATTTTGAGATACTTATTTTTATTATAAAAGTGTTAAAATACACTTTAACTGTTAAAATATTTTAAAAATGTATAATAATAATTTGAAATAGGAGCGATTT
>JBBPBT010000183.1:9661998-9672223 GCA_037974875.1 Cicer bijugum
ATTTTACGGGTTTTGTTTGAAAAATTTGATGATATTTTTTGAATTTTTGTAAAAAAAAAAAAGAAGGACAACATTGTTGAAGTTTAAAACCTAAAATATCAAGTTGTCACTTAAAATTAAAATAAAGGACCAACTCGAGAAAAAAAAATGACTAAAACGTTACCTAAAATTAAGTTAAGAGATCGCAGATGTAATTTAACTTAAATTAAAATAAGCGCAGGTGTGTATTTATAAATGGGCCAATATTAAGAAGAAGAAGAAGAAGAAGAAGAAGAAGAATGTAACACCCCGTTTTTCAAAGCGAGGGTGTATTTTTTTTTCAAAAGAAATTAAAATACAACAGAGAAATAAATAAGGTAAAACCTTTGGATAACCAATTTAGTCATTATAATTTACAAACAGCAGAAAAAGAAAGACATATGTGTCCTGAGTGACAACCTAGTCTGATCATTCTATACATAACAAAACTATACGCCTCGAGTAATCTCCACGCGCCCCATGAGATCCTCCTAACGTAGCTCCAATCAAGCATTCCCATCCACATTCCCCTCCGTAGGGTACGAACCGGTGGGATCATCCTGACTCTCATCTGAGGGCAAAGCCCAGATTTCCACAATAGTTGTAAAGGGTCACCAACCGAAAATTAACAGTTAACACATAACATTTAAGCTTTTAAATGCACAAATAACCTTTTCAACTTATCATGCATCTTAGAAGGATTTTCCATATGCTAAAAGTTCATGTAATGCTTGCCAAATGTAAATGAAATCAAAAGAAAGTTCTCAATCCATCAAGTAATACGTAGCTCACCAAAACATTGATAAATCAATTGAACAATCAATCATCTAACTCAAAATAAGATTTTCCACTAAGCCAATCGATTGGGGAAATCAATTTCCTGAAAGTTTTTAGTGAAAACTGAACTCTGGGCATAAATCAATCGATTGAGTAAATTGATTGACTCAATCAATTGGGTAAATCGATTTCCTGACAAACAGAGCCCCTGTATTGAATCCAATCGATTGGGTAAATCGATTTTGGGAAAACAAAGCCCTTGACTTGAATCCAATTGTATCCAAATCAATTTACCAAATCAATTTCTTAAATGATTTTGAAATACTTCTTACAAAATCGATTGGGTAAATCGATTTCGTGAATGACAGGGCCCCTGTAACTCATCAAATCGATTGGGTAAATCGATTTCCCTGTGTATTCTTTCAAAAATACATAAACTAACTCAATCACATACAAACACCACTCCAAACCTTAACACTTAGCAATACCCATACAAGCATCACGTCATTATGAGTTTTGAAAATGTTTTTACAACCTAACATACTATCACACAATTCCAAAACATAACTCTTAGTGCAATCAACGAAATCACAATCTGAATCAAAACACACTTACACATAATTTCAAACCATAACACTTAGCAAAATCAACACAATCATAATTTGAATCAACCACGACTCGTGTGCCGAGCACCCTAATGCAATGCGTATATGCCAAAATGCATGGACTCGGAATTCCAAACCAAAACCCTCCTCGAAGGGCCGTAAATCATAATTGTACCGCCTATCGCAGGCCAAAGTACCAATTACCGAGGTGCCACCTATCACGGGTCTGCACGATTTACTAAAAAGCATAAACCATAAACGTATTGCCTATCACGGGCCCGTATCGTTTACCAAGGTTCCACCTATCACGGGTCTGCACGGCTTACTAAAAAGAACGTAAATTGTAAAGGTACCGCCTATCACAGGCCAAAGTACTCTTTACCGAGGTGCCACCTATCACGGGTCTGCACAATTTACAAAAAACCGTAAGTCGTAAATGTACCGCCTATCACGGGCCAAAGTACTATTTACCAAGGTGCCACCTATCACGGGTCTGCACAACTTACAAAAACGTAAATCATAAATGTACCGCCTATCACAGGCCAAAGTACTATTTATCAAGGTGCCACCTATCACGGATCTGCACGATTTACAAAAGCATGAAAATGCATGAGCGTATACTGACTCCATTCACAACAATCGTTAAGCAAATGCAGTTATTAAAAGATTCCCCATTTTTAACACTCATTTGACTTAAACGATTTCCACACAAAACATTCAGTAAACAAGTCATTAAGAGATTCCCCATTCTTAATACTCATTTAACTGAAATGATGTTCAAAACAAACATTAAGTAACTAAGACATTAAGAGATTCCCCATTCTTAACGCCCAGTTAACTTAAACGATTTTCATAACAACTTCAAGTAAATAAGACATTAAGAGATTCCCCATTCTTAATTCTCATTTAACCTAAACGATTTTCCAAAACACACATTGAGTAAACGAGACATTAAGAGATTCCCCATTCTTAATACTCGTTTAACTCTAATGGTTTTCACGACAACATTAAGTAAATAAGACATTAAGAGATTCCCCATTGTTAATACTCATTTATCTTAAACGATTTTCACAAACTCTCATTAAGTATACAAGACATTAAGAGATTCCCCGTTCTTAATACTCGGTTAACTTAATGGTTTTCAAATCCCACACAAAAACAAACTCAAACGTACATTCACATTCAATCCATAATTCACACCAAATCATTTTCCACACAAACCACACAAAACACATCTCAAGTTTCATCAGTATTAACTAAGAACACGTCAAAAACAACGAACACAAATCGACACAATCCACCACTCAAACACACAAGTTTCATTTACTCAAAATGATACATAAATGAGTTTAAATTCATTTTCCACGAAACATTCATCAATATAACCAAAACCTAACTCTAAGATTTTACCCATAAAGCCTTAGATAGATTTTCCCAAATCAACACTTAAACCCTAACAAAATTCTTTTCCTCACAACCACATATAAGTCCCTAAATGCAAACTAAAAGTTTGGAAGGAGCCCTTACCTTCACTTTAGCTTTTACGTCCGATTACGGTACCGTGAGCAAATCCGATAAAAACCTCCGCTCGCAACGCCGCTTCCAAAGTTAGCTCACTAGTACTGTAGTGTAGTGGTGAGCAACTTTCCCTTCTATCACTTCTTGAAACGACGCTTAGATCTAGATGAAATGGGGAGATTTGAGTTTGAATCCCTAATACCGTTTTTCTCCGTTTTCGAATCAAAGAGGAAGAGTGAAGTTGAGAAATCCTTGTCCTATAACCCACTATCAATTTCGAACTCTAAGGAAAGAAAAGAAAGAAAAAACGAGTAACAATGGAGGGAGGGAGAAAAATGGTGTTCGCGAGGCAGAGGAGGAAGACGATGGAATTTCTGTTTTTCCCTCCTTCTCTTTTCCTTTCTTCCTTTTTCTTTCCTTTCTATTTGCTTTCTCTCCAATTCCTTCCCTTCCTTTTCTATATATATATATATATATATATATATATATATATATATATATATATATATTAATTATAAATAACAAATATCTTAAAATATTTAAATATTTATTAAATTACCCTTTCGTTCATAACGCATTAAACTCTTCGCGAAAGATTCGCCGCAGTTAATTTAATTTATTTATCGACGAGTAATTCTAATCGGGCATCAAAATACCTTTGGATCATATAAACTCCAAAATATTAATAACTTTGGTTAAAAAGCCCCTGAGTTCAATACCAAAATCCATTAAAATACATAAAGTACACTTTAAAATTATGGGTCTTACAAATATAAAATGCAGTGTTTTGGTAAAAATATGACAACCCAATAACCATTTGATAAACTCTAAAATATATGCAACAAACTCCCCATTTACTTATCAAGAACTATAACAAGGACCTTTAATATGGTAATTTTATAAGAATAGAAAAATATTTTTGTGGGCTATCAAAAATACAGAAAAAACTCTCAATCTAAATCATAATCAAAGAAAAATTCAATAATTTAAAGAACTACCATTCCATTAGTATGTGCTTAAAGAAGTAAGAAATTGGAACGGGGCAATAAAATTGCAAACGCATGGCCAAACTCAACACCAGAAACAACTGCTATGTGAATTGTTTTTTCCATGTCCAAGTTCACGAAACTCACCTTGTTCAAGACTTATATAGATTTTAAAGCAAATTATAAATGATATTATTCTAAAAATTATACACAATATGAGAATTTCACTCTATTATAGTAACACTACCTCTTAACTATTAGATTGCATATAGGATAACAACTAAGGATTAGATGCATACATAGTATAACAAAAGCCTTAGCAAAACACGTACATATACTACAAAGTTGTTTGGTGATGTTTCTGATCATAGCCTTTTTTTTAGCAATATATATATATATATATATATATATTCAAGAGAAGTAAGAAAGTTTATAAATTAAAGTAATAACAAAGAATGTCCTACCCCCATGAGTTTTGTGACTAATACAAAGATAACAAAAATAGCTTAATAGTAATTAACTTCAAATCTCAATAACTAGATGTTCAATACCAGGAAGGAGTCATGGTGTCAATCCAAGAGCTGGAACATGAGTGTTTGTCTCTTTTTCAACTTCAACTGGAATGCATCAACAAAACAACCCTTCCATATAGATTGTCGTGGCAAGCACTTTGTCAAAATAATAATTTATAGCTAACTCCTCTTCTTAGCTATGATACATTGAATAATTGTCTCTCCCTTATTTCTTCATACCACGATAAACCTTGAAACATAAGAATCAAGCATTTCTTTCATTTTGACAAGTAATGCATTTATTCAATGAAAACTTCTTGTTTTATGAAGAATCATCAAGCTTCTTAAATGAAATGTTGTAACTACTCTTATAGTTTTTAACCTAGATTGATGATCATAGTTGTAACTTCTGTCATAGATATAGATGGAGATCACTACAACATATCTTTTTGGGCTTACTTAATTTTCCTTGCAGTTCCTAGAAATATCAAATTGTAATAGGGAAAAATTCAATCATGAAAAAATCATAGAAAACTAATGGGGATTAACACCCACAATAATGTAATACACTACCCTCCTCGAATGAACCATTTATTTATATCATTTATTCACTTCTAAGTTAACGGTTAGTATTTTTATCATCCAAATCACACAATTTAAGTAATAAGTGCAAGTGCAAAAGTTGAAACATAAGTATTATGCGTTGGAGTAAGATTCAATTAGAAAATGTAGATGTAGATGTGGGGAATATTTTGTTTGTAGTAGAGGTGGAGAAAGATCCGTTTATTGGGGAAGTTATCTACAGAATTTTTGTTGGGTTGAGTCAATAGATCTTGGTTGTTGAGTGTTGCTTTCTGTTGGCCCCATATATTTTTATGTTATGTTTTGTACTTGATGCTTTCATGACTTGCATTAACACCGGAATTTTTAAAATGTTACAAGTGAATTTCAATTCTAATTTTGAAAATACTTTAATATAATTATTGATTTTGTCTTACAAAAACCCGAGTAAATTTTTTTCTTCTTTTTTATATATAAATCGTATTTCAAAAATGACATTTAGAGTTTTCAATAATATTTTTAAATTAGATCTATGGATTAAAATATTGAAGAGTTCAATTGTAACTCGTTACCCATAACACAAGCTCGTAAACAAATAAGATTTTCAAAAGTCGCTTGACTACTAGTCCACATCAAGTACTTCCAACATCAACAAAGACAGATTTAGAAATCCATCAGACAGGGACCAGCCAAAAGATTATAACAAATTTTACATAGAATTAAATTAAAATAATATTTTTTGAAAGGGAAATAAAAATAAAATAGTATAAAAAAATATAATAACATTATTAGTGTGAAATATTCGTCGATTTTATCAATGATTAATCTGCATTAGAGTTGTTAGTTGACCAACTTTAATGGTGTTTTTCTCCCAATAATAATTTTTTTCATTTATAACACTTGAACTTGAGACATTACTTAAAAAATTGATTTTAATTCCACTTGAACTAATGTAATATTTCTAATAAAATAGTTAAATAATATATACTAGATAATTATTAAACAATATATATACTCCTTTTAGTCTTGAATGTGAAGGAAATTTGACTCAACAAAAATTAATGTATTTAGTCTAAAATTTAAACTAAATACATCTATTATTGCTGACACATTCTCTTTAATATTTAAGATATGAAGAAATATATAATAGTAATAAATGTAGTAATTATTAATATTCTACTTTTTTTGTCTTAGAAGAGATGGTAAATATCAAATAAGAATACATTAAAATTAATATGTAATAGTAATAAATGTAGTATATTTAAGATGCATGATTATATTATAGACTAATATACTACTTTTTTTTGTCTTAGAAGAGATGGTAAATATCATCACAATTAACTCAGACAACTGAAAGATCTCAAATATGAACTTGGAACAAGACATCCAACCTAACAATATCGGTATTTGTCAATTGAGCTAAGATTTATGACTAAACACTAACATATCTATCATGCATTTGAACGTTTATTGCTTAACATTTATATATATGGGCTAAAAATAATAAGACATGTATATATATGATCTACACAAGGACAGGGGCATCAACCCATGGCTGGTCCCATGTAGATCAATCCTAGAGCATCAACTGATCAAAGGTGACATTCATCCCAAACAAAAATATTTGCAAAGGTAACCAAATAGAAATATCTTATAAAATAATACAATCAAGACAATTATCACATGTTATCACATATGCAATGACTATATGTCAATACATGATTCATGGATATACACCCGCAAGGGTTCGTGGTATCTATCATAGATCACTCCTAAATTATTGTGAATTTTTCTCCAAACAACACTATCATATATTCGCAAGGATTATGACATCTATCAAGGATCACCACTAACACCAAATCCTGGCAATAATTTATGGTATCTATCATTGATCACCACCAAAGCCCATATATGCATTAACATATTCGCCAACTCCAATTATCATCATATCATGTATTTTTGAAGAATTACATTCTTTCTTCATAAAACTCATAAGACAGTGATTTAAAATCCAAATTCTCATAAGAGAATAAGTCCATAGTAATACACACATTCATAATTACATATATAACATTTCTTATGAATTAAATCTAATGCGAGTAGTATAAAATACATAAGGGTAAGACAACAAGTAACATATGCAACAACCATGTAATAAACACAATCACAAGTCAAGTTATTTATGCTTTACTTGTTTGATGCCTTTAAATTCGATTGATTCTACACTAAATAAGTCACCAAAATCGAACTAATTTTTTTATTTAAATATAAATTATCAAAAAGTTATTAACTTTGGCAAACAAAATTCAACCCTTCTTCTCGTGTTTGCTCAAACTAAAGATTTAGTAAAGGTGACCAATAAGAAACTACTAAAAATGAAAAGAGGTTAGTTTGTACCACATTATGGTTGTTGATAGTAGGAAGAGTCATAGTGACTGGTGTTGGATAATTGTATTGTGTAGTTAAAGCTTATCTGTAAGTTTAATAGATGCCTTTTTGTGAAGAAATAAAAAAATTGGTAATGTTAATGAATCCATATATAGAAGAAGGATTTTGCAGTCATAATTGTTACCCAAACATTGAACATTTGTTGGTGTAGTTAAGATAGTCATTTGAGTACTATATGCGTTATGAGAATGCCAACAAAGTGGAGTATAGCGTACATCAGAGATTAGAAGTATCTTGTGTTGCCGTAAATAGTTTAGGAGGGTACACTACAGGAAAACACTCATTTTGTAGCTAACTTTATAAATATTTTATGGCCGAAAAAAACTCTCACAAATTAGTGACTGAAAAAGCCCTCACAAATACAAAAATTCAAATTGGTCTTTATTTGTGGCTGAAAAAATCCTCACAGAAGACTATAATTTTAGCTAAATTTTGTGGCTGCCTAAGCCCTCACAAAATCACAACGTTGTCATTTTGTGAGGGCTTAGGCCGCCACAAAATCCAGCTGAAATTGGAGTCTTTTGTGAAGGCTTTTTCAGTCACAAAATCAACCCTCTGTAAGGGTAAAGGCCGTCACAAAATCATTGGTTCGTTGCACTTAGTGGCTGCAAAAGCCGCCACAAATGTCCATTGTTCTATTGCAATTTGTGACCGTCTAGACCGCCACAAATTCCTTATTTTCTGACCGTTAAAGCCGCCACAAATGTCCATTGTACCTTTGGATTTTGTGGCTGCTTTGGCTGCCACAAAGGATCAATAATTTTCTATAAATATCACCACACTCCTCTTATCATTTTTCACTTCTACCTTCTCTCTAAACTTTCTTTCTAAATTTTCTCTCCACCTTCTCATTACAAAAATTATTTCTCCAAGCTTTTTCTTTACTATCTTGAATTTTGGTAAGTTTATATTATATATTTAGTTTTTTAATTTATTTTTCATTTGAAGTTATTTATTTAATAAATATTATTGAATTTTTATTTTGATAGTTGTGATATTGTGTTTATTTCGAAGAGTTCTCAGCTCTATGAAAGCTTCAAGTCAGATGCTACCCGTCATCAAGTTAGTATTTTATACATTTTAAATATAGATTAATAAAATATGTAATATTATAAATATATTTATATTATTTTTAAAATATATAAAAAACTCGTCATTCAAAATATTATTATAGATTTCTTTAAAAAAAATAGAAATTATGTAGTTTACATAATATATGATAAATAAAAATTTGAAACATCTGTAAAACTTATTGATTTTAATATAACTATTGTTTAAAAAAATATTATTAAAATTGATGATATTAATTTTGTTGTTAGTTATTAAAAGAGTTGTAATTGAGTTCGTACAAAAAATTTATATACTTTAACCAGATCAAACTCTATACCGACCAACTATGCCAACAGCTGGTTTGATCATACCAGATTTAAATCAACCTCAACCAGCTAGGTCTCCTCCTTCGACTAGTGGTGGTGTAATTGAAAATGAAATCCAATTTCAAACCATTATGTCTCCTCCAACACAAATTAATAATACTTTTGAGGGACTTCTATTGTTGGGTAATTTCAAACCATTATAATATCATTTTTTAATTTTAATTTCAAATTTAATAAAATTATTTTTTTAATAAAGTAAAAATTTTGTGGCAGCCTAAGCCCTCACAAAGGAAGACATTTATGGTGGCCTGAGCCCCACAAAAACTTAATTTTAAAATTCAGCTTTAACCTTTGTGGCGGCCTAAGCTCTCACAAAAGAAGGATTTTGTGGCAGCCTTTGCCCTCACAAATGGCAACGAAAATTTCAAATTTTGTGGCCGCTTTGACCGCCACAAAGGTTTGTGACCATGTTATTTGTGGCTGCCTAAGGCCGCCACAAATGTCTCCTTTATGGCTACTTCCCACCCTTTGTGAGAGCTTTTGCCCCTCACAAATTCAATGAATTCTTGTTGTGGTAGAGCCTACTTCCGTGATGCTAATGGTTGGTGTTCATGTGATACCATAAATAGTCAGGTTCAACCAAGATTTTGAAGGTTGAATCATGTGGTATCTATAACTATGATATTGATTGGATATGATTGTGAGTGTTGATGTGATATGTGGTGGAACTATAGGAACGCATGGCTGGGTAAGCATGGATTTAAAGATACTTAGAGTTACTTGTTAGGTGGTGATTTGTATAGTGTAGTTGAGTGGGAATTGAATCAACATGTTGGGTGGAAACTTAAGAATTATTAGATTATGGTCCGCGTGCTGCGCAGATGTTATTTAATTAATTTTATAAGTAATATTTTATGTATTATAAATATAGTTTTATCTTATAATATTATTTTATTAATTTGTAATAATTGAATATGATTAGGAAAATTAAAATGAGGGAAAATCATGTTTATCACAATCATCTAATTGAATTTTTTAAATATTTTGTAAAATTCGTATGATAACTTATTATATAGGATAATTGTTTGACTCATCTTTGATTGTTAATTTATTTTTCAACATATAATAATATTTGTATTTATTTGACGAAATAAAATGTAAAATACAAACCCAAAAATAAGATGTAAAATTTTATAAATATGATTGACTATTTAATATTGTAGCGTAATCTAAATTTATTTGTTTTATTAGTATGATGTTTTAATTGCAAGCATGAGAAGTTGTTGTAAAAAAAAAATTATTGAATATATTTCATCAAGAGCTTGTAAAAAAAAGTTGTTGTGGCATCGGAAGTCTATTTTAAATATATATAATAGATAATAGATTTTAATAATTGGAAGTAACTTTTTTAATAATTTTTCATA
>JBBPBT010000183.1:9672995-9683341 GCA_037974875.1 Cicer bijugum
AATTTTAAATTAATCTGTGTATTTTAATAATTAGAAGTAACTTTTTTAATATTTTTTCATATATTCGTATTTTATGATTATTTTTATTAAATTTATGTATTTTCTGTCAAATAGAATATATAATTTTATTGTATAAAATGTTATTAAAAAATTGATTGACATAAATTGAAACAAATTATAAATGAATTAATATTAATGAGTAATTGAATTTTTAATGTATAAAATCATTATTCACCATAAATGGAATAATATAATAGTCCATTAAAGGAGGATATTTATGTCAATATTTATGAGTGATTAGGTGGTTTTTTTCCATTGAATTTAATGACTAATAATATAAATTATTATCATTGGTAAATAACTAATAATATTATAAAATAATTTATAAATTTATTATAAAATAATTTGATAATAATATAAATTATAAATTATTATCAAATTATAAAATAATTTATAAATTATAAATTTATTATAAATAATTGTAAAATAATTTTATAATTTATAAATTTATTATAAAATAATATTATCAAATAGGTATTGAAGGTATTAAAATAGTTGTAGAAAAAATATGAGAAATATGGATTAAAAAGATGTTGGTGAAGGAGGAAGTCTCAAAATTGAGAGGTACACATCAACTTTTTAGCTGTTCTGGATGAAATATGATGAAATGATGGAATATGATGAGGTGGCGAAATATGATGAGATGGCATCGGGAGTCTGTTTTAAATATATATTTCATCAAGAGTTTGAAATTTATTTTATTAAAGATTTATATATACTTTAAATTAATTTTAGGTATTTAAAAGTTTTAACTAATTGTTTGTGCAATTGAATTATAGTTATGTTGATATGTACAAAAAATAAATTTTATTTAAAAAATAATTTAATTTTATGCAATACTTAAATTTTCATTTATTTTTAACATTCAAATTATCATTATAATAAGGAAAATAAAAATAAAAAATGACATTCAATTATAAATATATAATTTAATTGATAAAATTTAGTGTTAACTTATTTTTTCAGAACATATATATATATATATATATATATAATAAACTTTTGTTCATTATATTTTTTAATATATTTATATATATTATTATTTTAAATAAATTTGTGTATTTTGATAATTGGAAGTAACTTTTTTTAATAATTTTTCATATATTCGTATTTTATGATTATTTTTAATAAATTTGTGTATTTTCTGTCAAATAGAATATATATTTTTATTGTATAAAATGTTATTAAAAAATTGATTGACATAAATTGAAACAAATTATAAATGAATAAATATTAATGAGTAATTGAATTTTTAACGTATAAAATCATTATTCACCATAAATGAAATAATATAATAGTCCATTAAAGGAGGATATTTATGTCGATATTTATGAGTGATTAGGTGGTTTTTTTCCATTGAATTTAATGACTAATAATATAAATTATTATCATTGGTAAATAACTAATAATATTATAAAATAATTTATAAATTTATTATAAAATAATATTATCAAATAGATATTGAAGGTATTAAAATAATTGTGGAAAAAATATGAGAAATATGGATTAAAGAGACGGTGAAGGAGGAGGTCTCAAAATTGAGAGGTATACATAAGCTTTTTAGCTTGATGAAATATGATGAATGAGCGAAATATGATGAAGTGACGAAATATGATGAGGTGGCGAAATATGATGAGGTGGCATCGGGAGTCTGTTTTAAATATATATAATAGATGCTAGAATATACTTCAATTGCTTCAGTTGAGATTGGAGAATGCCAAAAAGTTGTTACTTCAATTGCTTTATGAGGGAATGTCCAAGAAGTTGTTACTCAAGAATCATAATGTCGTTAACAATAGTAAACTAGTTTACTATAAAGTTTGAATTTGGAGTAATACTAGTAAAGAGGGTGTTAAGGAATTATATTGACTAGAATCGAAAATTTTGGAATATTATGGAAAGGTCGGAGTGGATTAAATTTTTTGGGGACATGATGCAAATGAAAATTTTGTCGAGGAATGTAATTCCAATAATGGAGTAAGAAGATTAGAAACATTTATGTTAAATTGACAACAATATTTCCTAGTATGTGTCAATTGAAATATTACTAAGAGTGGTAAAATCACATATATGTGACGAAACTAAAATCTCGCTTCGTTCAAGGACCAAGTGATGGTATAGTAACACTCTTATGGAGAGATTAAATTTTCACTTGAAAACTTGTGGTGTAACATTGAAAGCAAAGAGACTATAACATTCTAAGGACGATGTAGTGAAGTAACTTGTAGATTTATTTATTAACTTGTAGATTTATTTATTTTTAGAAGTGCATAAGTGTTATCATTGGTGACAACAACTAGTGAGGTTGTTGCTCTTCTAATTTTGATGACAAAACTATTTTTAGGAGGGTAGAATGTAAGACTCGTGTCTTACAATATATTTTCAATGTGTAGTTTTGTGAATTTGTATATGATTTGAGAAAATATATCAAAATAAAAATACACTTTCGTTCTTAAAAATCGAAGTGTTACATAAGGCATTAACCACCACAATTTCCTTTCCTAGGTGGTATTGTAGTGTGAAGTCATAATCATTGATGGTCTCCATCCATCTCCTCTACTCATATTGAGTTTTTTCTAGTCAAACAAATACTTCAAACTCTTATGAATATTGATGAAGGTGAATGCACATCCATACAATTAGTGTCTCCAAAATCTTTAATGCAAACGATACCTCAACAAGCTCCAAATCGTGAGTAGGGTAGTTATTGTAACCAAGTTGGTTTTATAGTTAGAATTTTGATGTTAACAAAATTATTTTATGAGAATAATATATTTGATTTCAAAAAGTATGAAAGAAGATTCATGTTTTTGAAGAAAATCTAAAATAAGATTTGATTCAGATTTATAATTGAAGAATTTTTTTGACCAAGTTGAAAATAAAACATGGTCAACATCTTATGAACAATAAGATATGAATCTTTAATGCAAACACTACCGCAACAAGCTCCAAATTGTGAGTAGGGTAGTTGTTGGAACCAAGTTGGTTTTATACTTAAAATTTTGATGTTAACAAAAGTGTTTTATGAGAACAATATATTTGACTTCATAGAGTATGAAAGAAGATTCATGTTTTTGAAGACAATCTAAAATAAGATTTGATTTAGATTTATAATTGAAGAAAATATTTGACCAAGTTGAAAATAAGATATGGTCAACATCTGATCAACAATAAGATACAAATTAGTTACAATAATATTTGATCAAGATTTATCTACAAGAAGATATGAATTATATACAAAAAGGTTTGATCAATATTTATCACAAGAAGATATGAACCTTTTACAAGAAGATTTGATTAAGATTTATCTACAAGAATATATGAATTATTTACCAGAAGATTTGTTCAATATTTATCACAAGAAGATATGAATTATTTATAAGAAGATTTGATCAAGATTTATCTACAAGAAGATATGAATTATTTACAAGAAGGTTTGATCAAGATTTATCTACAAGAAAATATGAAGTATTTATAAGAAGATATGAATAATTTACAAGAAGATCTAATCACGTATTGCTTACAAGAAGAAACACTTACAAGAAGATACAATATAGAAGAGCTACTCAAATTGGATTTAGAAGAAAAAAAATTGGGCAAATAACATATTATCAAAAATCATGGTATTCAGAATTTTTTTTAGATAAGATCATTGTTGACCGAGCTAGGATTGTAGATACAATTTAGAATTAAACAAGCATTAAATTGAAGCCCTAATTTTATCTATAAGTAAATATTCAAGACTGAAGAAGAAATCTATCGAAAAATTATAAAAGAGTAGAAGAACTCAAGCTCAAAATTCCAAATTTATCTTAGAGTTCAAATAGAGAAACACTTGTTTGAATGAGAATTATTATCTATGTGTTTTTCTTAGAGTGTGATAGTCATTGTTATAATCAATTAGTTAGAAGCCACTACCCAAGTTCTAAATATTTGTATTCAAACCCAATGATGGTGTTAATGTTCCTACAACAATCTAGGGTTGTTAGACTATGTGGAAAGTACTTGGTTGGTAGAGTCAAGGTGTATGTTTCTTAAAAGTATGGGGTTGGATGGTCAGGTGCTTTGTAATTCAAGTTGTTGAATTAGTGGATTAAATCATTCTGAGTGAAGGGATTAGATTTAACCAAGTTAGTGGTGAACAAAGATAAATTACTTGTGTCACCTTATTTTTGCACTCCTTAGTTTTTTGTATTGCTTCTACTTGAAATAAATCATGAACTCTGAACAAGTTCAATCAAATAATAAAAAAGTTATCAACTTAGTCAAACACAATTCAACTCCCCTTCATGTATTTGCACCATCAATAGGTATCAGAGTTCGGTCTCAAGGTTGGGCACTTTATAGTATGTAAGGAAAGATCTAATAGTTCAATATGTCTGGATAGAGAATATTTTGAATACTAGAATGACAGTCTGAGAAGTTTCTTTATTTCACAAGATCTTGAACTTTGGGACTTGGTAGAAGATGATTATATTGCTCCAAAGAATACTGATGGTATTGAGATTCTAAGGATATACATGAATGTTGATCAGAAGAAGATGTATAAGACACATGATAAGTCCAGATCATTCATGACAAATTCAATTATTTTCAAGGAGTTTGACAAGTGCACCAACAAGGAGACAACACAAAGTATTTATGATAGTCTGATTCTGACATGTGAAGGAAGTACGCAAGTTCAAGATGCAAAAACCAACCTCCTAGTTAAAAAGTATGAGTTGTTCAAGATGGAAGAAAATGAAGACATTGAAACAATGTTTTTCAGATTCTAGACTCGGGTCTTAGAATTAAAGACACTTCGGAAGAGTTATACTATTGTAAATCATGTGAAGAAGATAAATATTAAGTAGTCTGGCAAGCAAGTGGAGATCTAAGATCACTACCATTCAGGAAGCAAATGATCTAAATACTCTTAAGCGGGAAGAATTAATTAGTTATCTCAAAACACATGAAATTGAACTTGCATAAGATGAGCCCAAGAATAAGCAACCAACCTTGGCTTTGAAATCCAAGCAGAAGAAAATTCTAAAGGAAACACCATAATCAGAGGAGGAGGATTCAATGGATCGAAATAGAGACTTAGAGGTAGCGGAACTGCCTTTCATATCCAAAAAAAAAAAATAATCAAAAGATGTGACACAACAGAAAGAAGAAAAATTCCCAAAGATATTCCAAGCAGTCTAGTAGAGAAAATGATGATAAATTTGACAAGAAAAACATCATCTACTATGGGTGCAATAAACCTAGACATATGAAATTAGAATGTCCAAATGTTGAGGAAGGGAAACATGAGAGAAAGATTTCAGACCCAATAAGAAAAGTTTGATGGCTACATGGGATGATTTTGAAAAATCATCTGATGATGAAGAGCAATAAGATTTGACTCTAATTTCTCATACCAACTCTGCCTTTGGATCCTACACAGATTCTGACTTCGGAAGTGAATCACCAGATGGAGAAATTGAAGTATTTTTTTTAATTAACTCGATCTAATTTAATTACTATTATAAATGACTTATTGAAAAAGAATCACAAATTGTCTTTAAAACGGAAAACACATAGGAAAGAAAATGCAAACCTAACTAAAGAAATTAATGTTTTAAAGAATCAAAGTGTTTAAATTAAAATATTAAATGCAACTATGAAAACTGATATTGCTAAACTTAAGGCTGAGAATCTAACTCTGAAAGTAATCATAATTCAACATCAATTGAAAATACCACATGTAGCTTTGATAAGCATTAAAGATTATTTCAAGATTTTTTTACTAATGGTATGGATAGAAGCAAGTATGCTTCTATGATTTATGGAGTTAATAGAAATGGTAAAAAAAAGGAAACTCCAAGAAAGCTAACTCCAAGTATGCTTCTATGATCTTGTGTATTTTTTGCTCTAAGAAAGCTAACTCCAAATTATCTTGTCCCATGTTAAAAACAAGGAAAGACTAGAAACCTTTCAAGAGTTACAAACTAGGACCCAACAAAATTTGGGTACCTAAGAACCAAATTGTCTATGTCGCAAATATCCTTAACAATCAAGTTAAAAGATCAATCATGGTACCTCGATAGTGGATGCACACAACATATTATGGGAGAAAAGTCTATGCTCCAAGAACTAACATTAGGAAAAAAAGGCACAATGACTTTTGGAGGAAACGAAAAAGGTCAGATCATTGGTCAAGGTACAATTGGTAACGATATTTCCCCTTATATTAAAGATGTCTTGTTTGTTAAAGGTCTTAAGCATTATTTATTTAGTATTAGTCAGTTAAGTGATAGTAATTATGATATTATATTTAATTAAAAAAAATATACAAGACAACTAGTCATAATGATGGAACTATACTCTTCACTGTTTAGAGGCAAAAAAAAAATTGTAAGATAAATATGTTTATTCTAGATAAACAAGAGGATAAGTGTCATATGTCAATAAATGAAGAGAAACTAATTTTGAACAAAAGATTAGGTCAAGCAAACCTTAGATTAATTTCAAAACTGAATAAACTTCACCTAGTCAGAGTTCTACCTAAGCTTAGTTACAAAAACGAAATTAAGTGTGAAGCTTGTTGAAATGGAAAACAAACAAAGAACTCATTTACCTCTAAGAACTCAGTCTCTAACCTAAAGCCCCTTGAGCTCTTACATATAAATCTCTTTGGACTAGTGAAAACAACCTCTCTAAGTGGAACGAAATATGGCTTTGTTATAGTAAATGATTACACTAGGTAAACATGGGTAAAATTCTTAGAAAATGATGAATCCCACAAAGTGTTTATCTCATTTTGTAACCAAGTAATGAATGAAAATGATCTTAAGATTGTAGCAATTAGAAGTGATTATGGAGGAGAATTTGAAAACAAGTTATTTGAAATTTCTTGTGATGAGAATGGAATGTCACACAACTTCTCTTCTCGTAAAACACCCCAACAAAATGGAGTTGTAGAAAAAAAGAATAGATAACTCCAAGAAATGGCTAGAACCATGTTAAATGAGATGAATATTACCAAACACTTTTGGGATGAAGCAATTAACACTACATGTTATATTCAAAATAGATTTTTAATTAGATCTATATTGAATGAAACACCATATGAATTGTGGAAAGGTAAAAAACTGAACATCTCTTTCTTAAAAAAAATTGGATACTCTGAAAGATCTATGGCTTAGAAAATATTTAATAGGGAAACTCATGTTATGGAAGAACCCATACATGTTAAATTTGATAAAAAAACAACAACTTAACCTTAAAAAGTCAACACAAGATGATGATAGTGCAGGTTTACTAGAACCAGAGGAAGCAGATGCAGGCAAACTAGAAGAACCTAAAAAATTAGAGGATACAAGAAAATCAGAAGAAAATAACACATCTTCAGAGGACAAATCTGATCAAGTAAGAAACATTCAAGATAACTCAAAAGGAATATATGGATGGAAGTACAAGTCATCTCATCCTGAATCTCTAATCATTGGAAGTGCAATTGATCCTTTGAGAACTAGATCATCACTAACATATACCGCTTTGTTTGACTTACTCTCATCAATTGAGTCTGCCTCTGTTGATGAAGCATTGACAAATGATGGATTGATTTTTGCAATACAAGAAAAGTTAAAATAATTTAAGAGGAATGATGTTTGGGATCTAGTACCTAGACCAAATAAGAACATTATCAGAACCAAGTGAGTTTTCAAAAACAAGCTAAATAAAAAAGGTGAAGTAGTTAGAAACAAAGTAAGACTTGTCGCACAAGGCTGTAGTCAGAATGAAAACATTGATTACACTGAGACATTTGCTCTAGTGGTCACGTTAGAAGCTATTTGTATCCTACTTCTTTTGCTAAATAAGTGAAGTATTCTATGTTAAACAATCCCCAAGTTTTGAAAGTTCTAAATTTCCAAATCATGTATTTAAACTTAGGAAATCTCTGTATGGCCTAAAACAAGCCCCTAGGGCATGGTATGATAGACTTAGTAAATTCTTTCTTAAAAATAACTTTGAAAGAGGACAAGTAGATAATACACATTTTAGAAAATCAATAGGAGATGACATTCCTATTATTAAAATTTATGTTAATGACATTATTTTTGGATCTACTAATGACACTTTTTGCCAATAATTTTCTAAATTGATGCAGCTTGAATTTCAAATGAGTATGATAGGAAAGTTGACCAAACCTATGGTTATACCAATGCACCCTACTTGTTCACTTGAAAAAGATGAATTAGGCAAAAAAAAAGTTTACTAGAAAACCTATAGAAGAATGCTAGGATCCCTACTTTACCTTATTGCTTCTAGACCCGACATCGTGATTATTATATGTGCAATATTTGAAGTTAACCCTAGGGAATCACATTTAATTGTTGTTAAGAGAATCCTTAGGTACCTAATAGGCACTATCTACATTACCTTGTTCTACAAGAAATCTTCAAAATACAAACTAGGTGGGTATTGTGATTTTGATTATGATGAAGATAAACTTGAGAGAAAAAGCACAAGTGGAAACTGCACATTTCTAGGCGACAACTTAATCTCTTGGTCAAGTAAGAGATAAAATAAAATTTTCATATCAACAATAGAAGTTGAATACATCTCAGCAGCTGGTTGTAGCTGTCAATTACTTTGGATGAAATATCAACTAAAAGACTACAAAATTTTAGAAACCAATATCCCATTATTTATGACAACACTTCTTCCATTTGCCTAACAAAAAACTGTATACTTCATTCTAGAACTAAACACATAGAAATCAAACACCATTTAATTAGGGACTTTGTTCAAAAAAGTGTGCTTAATATCCAATTTGTAGACACCAAACATCAATGGGTTGAAATATTGATCAAACCGCTAGCTCAATATAGGTTTTTCTTCGTCAAGAAAAATCTAAACCTTATTCTATTACCCAACTGATGTTGTGTCAACCTTAGAGTAGTTCAATTTCATACTTAGGATAAATTTTATGTTTAATGTTTATGTTTTTTATTAAAAAAAAGGCAAGTTTCCCTATCATGTCTTTCTGTCTAATGACAAAAGGTGAAAAAAGATGTTTGATAACGTGGGAAGAAAAACATACTTAAACACAAGGGGAGTCTTAATTAAATGGGAATCAAAGTATTTAAAAGAAAAGTTATTATAAAAAATATAGTTTTGTCATTATAAAAAAATGAGAGATTGTTGAAATTAAGTTGATTTTATATTTAGCGTTTTGAAATTAACAAAAATATTTTATAATAATAATATATTTGAGTTCACAAAATATGAAAGATATGATTCAGATTTTCAACAAAGCACGTCCTTGGCCGAATCTTTTGAAATTCCACGCCATCAAAAGTCGGTCTGCTTTCCACAAGATCTGGAAACATCCCTCAAAATACCTTATAATTTTTTTCTTTAATTGCTTGCACGATCCTTTAATTTAGCCTTGCATGGAAGAAAATGGTGTTTGCATCACCTTTCTTTATTCACTTATGCCTGGATTTTTGTCTTATCAAGGAGTCTTTAAAGTTGTTGCCAAAAGTGACTAAATGTGACTTTCCCCCAGCTCTACATTCCAAAACAAAAGTTATGTGGGTATTGTGATTTTAACTAACACACTTTCATTGGAATCCTTTCGTTTTGTTTCATGAAGAAAACATAAGTCAAAAATACCTGAAGTTATCAAACTAGACAATTTCCTGCTTTTAGCATTAATGCCCCACTCTCTATAAATGCATGATTTACAAATCAACAATCGGAATTTGAACTAAATGGCATGTTATGATTATAATATTAAATGTAAGATATAGTATAAATTTTGTGAATACAATAGATACTAGTGTGAGACCACTGTCTTGTATGGAAAAATATTTGTGATAAAATTTAACAAATAGATCAATTTTATAAGATTGTATATAAAAATTTATATTAAAAACTATATATTTATCTGGTTATTATTATAAACAAAAATACAACTTTTACTGTTGTTAAGAAATTCGTTTAAGTATAATTAATTTTTAAAATTTTATGTAGAATATTAGTCAAATTTATTCAGTTCTCATATTTTAATGTCAAATATTCAATTACAAATATTAAATATTTTTGAATTAAATAAATGATATATTAGGAATAATAACATCAAACAATTCAAAAGTAGTTAATTTTTTTATTATAATAATGAACAATATATGATGATATTTGTTTGCTTAAAATAGTAAAAAGATGAGTACCACAAACTATATTTATGTTAACTTATTATTATTATTATTATTATTATTATTATTATTATTATTATTATTATTATTATTATTATT
>JBBPBT010000183.1:9685503-9705517 GCA_037974875.1 Cicer bijugum
AAAATAAAAAATTCTTATCCTGTAACATTTTATTAAAGAGAAATGATTATTATACAAAGAGTAAAAAGAACAAAAATAAATGCAAGTTTTTGATAGGTTATTTTCTTCAATAAAAATAAGAAAGTAAAAATTTTGACCACTCAATAAAAAATAACACTTGTTATTCTTGTATTTCCTTGTTCATTATCATCATACTAAATAACATTGTTTGTTATTAAATGATTAGCATATTTACATCACCATGAGATTAAACAAAATAAAAAATAATTTGATACCAATCTCTTTTTGAAAAGATTGAGCTATTTGACATAATGTTCTGGATATGTTAAAAGTAAATAAAACAAATTAATTTATAATGAAGTGTGATTTGTGTGTCCAAATAATTAAAGATAAAAGATAGAAAGATCACACACACAAAACTTATTGGTTCACTCAATTCGGGCTAGTCCAGTCCTCAAAACTATGAGATTTTCACTATATGCTTCAGAACCAGAATATTCTCCTTCACACATTTTCTTTTCATTACACCTTAATCAATTACAATCTTCGCCATTCAACCTAGAAATAATTTTTACAATCATCTTTCAATTTCGAAAGGATTTTTACAAACACACTCAATCTAACTTAAAAGATAGACTTGAGTTACAAATAATGTGTATGATAAAAGTGTTTGGGATCTTGAAACTTCTCAGCACTTGTTTGAGATAAATAAAGACAAACTCAGTAGATGATAATCCACAAATATAGTGAAGAGGGCTGTTGTTTGCTTGAAGTGTTTTTGACTTGATATTACTTGAACTAGTGTTGGTAGATATGTAAATTGAACTCATGTCTTCATCTTCCAATTGATCTTTAATTTATAGATGATAAAAGGTTTTGAATATTCAATTTAAAATGAATATAGTCGTTGGGCACACTTCCAAGTGTCAGATCTGTTTTAAAGAAATTAAACATATGTTTATATTGTTGTTTAGAACGTTCTTGATAAATGAAGAATGTTCTTGCTTTTGGGTTTGATGGAAAACGCGAATGAGTGAATGAATAAGCTGTGAAATGTCAGTTTGATATTGTTTTCAATTAGAATTATGCAGATCTTTTTGCATAATATTGTAAATACAATGAACTTGTGTCCTTACTCACAAATCATCACTTTAGAGATCAATCTTGAGGCTGTTTTCCTTCTTTGGGCATTCAGCTCGAGTTTTGGACTTCACTATTGATTTGAGCAGTCTTGATACCTTTAAATTTTGGTTTGGACTGTGGAAAATGATTTTATTTTTAATTTTTAATTTTGTATTTAAAAGAGAATAACCAAAATGTTCTTTTGTAAAACTAGAATATTCTTGGTTTTGTGTTGTGTGGATGAGTGATTTAGTACATGTCTAGTGTTAGTCCTTTGTCTCAAAAGTATGATGTACTTTATGTAAAAAGGTGCAACAATAGTATCCTTGTTGTCCTTGCTCAGAGCGTCAATAGGGTTAGTCATTTGTCTCAAAAGTATAATGTACTTTACAATGTAAGTGTCTAATCGTTTTTGTCCTTGATGTACTTACTAACCATCAAGTTGGAGATTGATCTTGTTGTTTGTTTTGATGCTTTGCATTGCCTTTCATTGATCTTATGGAAAGAATCTATCTTAAATGATATTAAGTATATAATTTTGTTCCTCTATAATGAATACTTGTGATTTACAATGTAGATTGATGTATTTTCGTAGCTCAAAATAGTTTTTAATTCAAGAAGGTTTTGTTCTTCGTAAACTAGAATGTTCTTGGATTAATGCTATGAAATCCATAATGATCTTCATTTTTCTGTTTAATAACCAGAACAGTTTTGCTTTCTCATATTTTTGTTTTCAATAATCAGAATGATCTTTGTTTATCAGACTGTTATTTTTTTATAAACTAAAATGATCTTCGTTTTTCCAATTTAGTTAAGACATGATTTGCTTTGATTTATAACATGGTGTGATCATTGATTGTTGTATGAATGTATTTGATCATCTTCTTCATGAAAATGCTATCTTGAAGATGTAATACTCATAATTTCTTAAATGATTGATGTATTCTTTTTGAAATTATTTTATTATTGAGTAGATACTTATGTACTTTGATGATGTGAATGGTTTTTTACTTGTTCACTTATGTAATTCATCTTCCTTAAATAAAACTCAAGTGCAATCATTAGTATATCACCATTCATAAAACTTAATAATTTATTTTCATAAGGTTTATTGTCATTAAAACATATATCAAAAAGATTTTTTCATCTCAACAAAGATCATATACCATATATATATATGTGCAATAATCCAAAACAGGCTCACCACCTCCAACGCATAAATGCACTTTGGATGTGCCTTTGAGGTATCTGTAAATCCACTTCACTTCTTGGCGATGATATTTACCAGAATTATAGAGCAACTGATTGACAACTCCAACTGCACGAGCAATATCTGGCCTTGTGTAAAACATAACATACATCAAACTACCAACTTCGGATGCATAAGAAACCTTCTTTATCTGTTCTTTGTCTTTCTCACTTATAGGACATTGATCATAATTCAATTTGAAATGAGTAGTAAGTAGAGAACTAACAAATTTGAAATTGCTCGTGTTAAACCTTTTTAACACGTTCTTAATGTAATTATGTTGAGACAACCATAATTTATCATTCTTATTGGCACAAGTAATTCTTATGTCCAAAATTTGTTTTGCAGGACCTAAGTGTTTCATTGCAAAAGACTTGTTCAAATATTTATTTAGAGATTGAATCTTCTTAGTGTCATCACCAACAATTAACATGTCATCTAATTGGTTATGGAAATGAATGGATGGTGGTACTTATCCCCTAGGTATCGGGTTGGATTTCCACGAAAGATAAAAACTCGGTATTTCTTATGGAGAGGAAGGGGCGAGAATATCATGATTAGCAGTGCAGATAACGACAAGGGTCAAGCTGTTACACGCAACACCAATGTTTTTTATGGAATTTGATTTATGTTGCTGAGCTTTATCAAAATCTTCAATAGTTTAGTCTTCAAGAAATATCACATCTCAGCTTTTGATGATTTTCTTGTCGATCAGATCCCACAATCTATAACCAAAATTTTCACCACCATAACTGACGAACACACACTATTTGGATTTACTATCAAATTTGGACCTCTCATCTCTTGGAGAATGAACAAAACATCTGCAGCCAAATATTTTCCCAGTACACATTCTATTTGGAACATCACCATCAAGTGAAATATAGGGAGAAAGATTGATCAAATCCACTATAGTTTGCATTTCTTCAGCCCAAAAGGATTTCGATAGTTTTGCATGAGAGTTCATACATTTGATTCTATCATTAATTGTAAAATTCATTCTCTCTACAACACTATTATGTTGAGGTGTATCTATAACTGTTTTCTCAAGCCTAATTTCATGTTCTTACAATACTCTTCAAACAAACTTCTATATTCACCACTATTATCTGATATAACACATTTCAATTTCCTTCTCTTTTCTCTTTCAACACTTGCATGAAAATGTTTGAAGACTCAAAATACATAGTCTTTAGATTTCAAAGGAAAAGCCCACACTTTTCTAGAGTGGTCGTCAATAAAAGTATCAAAATATGATGCACCACCAAAAGATTTACTATCCATCATGCAAGTATCAATATCAATTAAATCAAGAATATTTGGCCTCCTATGAGAACCAATATTATAAAAAGAAATTTTATGTTTTTTTCAACAAAACAATAAGTGCAATGTTTTAGAGATGTACCTTTCACGTGAAGGAAACTTTTCTTCTTCGCAAGTATGTTGAGTCATTTCTCACTCAAATGACCAAAGCACATACACCATAAACCAGAAGAGACATCTTCAATTGCATTCACTTCTTCCTTGCATAGCTTTGTAGGCATCCTATTGAGAGCAGTAAAGCTTTGATCTTTTATAACCACTAGAGACCCTTTGGGGATTTTACATATACCATCACTACCAAAATAAGTATGATAACCCTCAATATCCAAGAATTTCACCAAATTCAAATTGAGATGAATATTAGGAATATGTCTAACATTCTTCAATTGAAGCTTGCAGCCAATCCCAATTTCAAACCAAACATCTCCTATATGGATAATTTTACATACTCCTTCATCTCCCATTTTTAACGTGCTAAAATCACAAAAACTATAAGATGAGAAGAAATCACACCTAGGAGTAAATGATATGAGACACCCAAATTAATAATCCAAGTTGAATCCTGACATGCAAGGTTTATGGAATTATCATCACGAATAATTTAGACATCACTAACATATGTAATTACTATTGTATCTTTATCATTTTTCTTCTCTTTGTCGCCATTTCTTTCCCTTGATTAATCTCTTTTAAAGAACTTACAATTTCTTTTAATGTGACATGCATTACAATAATTATAACATATTACTTTTTTTCTAGTCCTCGACTTGCTTCTTGACTTGCTACGACATTCATAGTTTTTGCGTCTATGAAAATCTCTAGATTGACTTCTCCTCCGTGACTCTGTAACTAGTGCTTCTAACTTTGAGGAAGAACCAATTAAACCATATTCCTTTCTTCGAGCTTCTTCATTAAACACACTATTTTTAACTATTGACATTTTCAACTTTCCACTCAAATTTGAATTGGTCAATGTCACAATAAGGACATCCCAATTATCAGGCAAGAAACTCAACAATAACAATGCTTGCAACTTATCATCCAATTTAATATTTGTCATTGTCAATTAATTCATTGTATTATGAAAATACTCATATGCTCTGCAACTAAATCTTCATCTTTGTATTTCATATTCACCAACTTCTGAATTAATTAAGAATGCTTTATTTTGCACATTATTTCATCCCTACAAGTCTTTTAATTTCTCTCACATCTTGTTAGCATATATTTCAGTCTCAACATATGGATATACACTCATATCCAACCGTTGTCTGATTTAGGCCACTGTCTTTCTATTCATCTTCTTCCAGCCAATGTTAGATTTATCTTTGGGTTTAGCAGTGCATCCTGAATAAGATCATACAAATAGTTACTGTATAACATGTCTTCCATGAGAGTCTTCCAAAATGTGTAATTAGAAGAGTTGAACTTAATCATATTCAGACCATTATTTTCCTCCTCCATTTAAATGCACAACCAAACCAACCAAACTCTAGATACCACTTTGTTGGGAAAAAACCATAGATAATATCTCAATAATGTAGAATATTTTTCCCATCTGTGCAGATAAATGCTCAAATAGGAAATACAATTCCACATAGCAACAATAATTGTATAAAATTAAATAAGAAATAAATATAATTTTTGAAGTGGAAAACTTCCCTGAAATTGAGAGAATAAAAACCACGGAACCTAGTATAGTAAAATCTTCCACTATAATAATTAATTGATACATGAGAGTCTTCCTAATAACACTAAAGAACATCCATCAACAATAGCCATCAAAAGATTTGAAACCAAATAAATAACAAACAACCTTCCACTAAAGTGGATATTCTAAATTAACTCTCAAATAATATAAAACTACTATCAATGTCTATCAAAAAGACAAACTTCGTGATAGAAAGAATATACTAAAATTGTAGACAATACTAAACAAGTTTGCTATTCATTACCACTAGAATCAAGCTTTTTTCATCCTCATAATGGAATATGATTAAATCCACTCAATAATAATAATAATAATAATAATAATAATAATAATAATAATAATAATAATAATAATAATAATAATAATAATAATAATAAATTTTGGTGAGTTTGACTTGAAGAGTAAATCCACCCACCACATAATGGAATTTATATTTAGAGATATTTTTTTTTCTCCCAAGATGGATTATAACTAGAGATCTCAAATGTTTAAAACAAAAATTACAAAAAAATCTCAAGTATTAAAACGCAGTATATAATGATACCTAGTAAAAGAAAAACTACATGATCTTACTCCTAAAAAAAATATTGTTTTAAAATAATTGTCAATCTTTAATTTTAAATGCCACTTTAATTGTTTTATTTCAATTACACCATCACACCAAATATATATTCTCTACTTTACATTTATTGCTAATTTTTTAATTTATTATATTTTTTTAATTTAATTATGTAAAATATTAAACTAAGACGATTATTTTGGATTGAAAGAAGTACTCTTTAATTATTGGACACAGAAAATCAATGTACCACTAGCAAAAGAACGTGTATAGAAAATTCACTGCAACAGAAGCTTAGCAATTAAAACAAAGGTTAAATGTGTATTACTATGAACATAGCATATATATAGCAAATAAATAACTAATGTATTTATTTATTTATAAATTCTCTTTAAATTATAAAGTCTTATCTATTTTAGACTGCGACATTATCCATTCACCTTGAATTTATCAAGAAAAACAATAATATAAATATTAATAATAGAGCACATATATTGAATCATTTAAACCGAACAAGAACAATAAATAATTAATCCCAAAAATAAAAAATAAAAATGAGCAATTCACAAAATTCGATAGGTTTGGCATGCAGAATATATAATTTATAGTTTTTTTTTTTTTATAGAATGAATATTAGAATACATATTGTAGATAAATTAGAATAAATATAATTTATGTTAAAAAATTTGATTAAATAAAAATTCAATGCGTAAGCCCACAATTTTTATGAAGGGTCTGAGCCCACAATTTTTATGAAGGGTCTGAGCCCACATATGAACGTGCGATTATACTCTCCCATTTCAAGGGAAAAAGGAATAACTGCAGAATATCCATATTAAAATACTAAAAGAACGTTTGTGTGCCAAAGTTTTCTTTCTAGCTAGCCACAAAGCAATGCTTAAAGATTCAAGTTTCTAACAATTTTCTTTTTTGTTACAAGTTAGTTCTAACAATTTTTTATTTTTATTTGCAGATGCTTCAAACATCCCATTAATAATAATTTCTTGAATGTGCGATATCAATAAAAATATGAGAATCAACTAAAGATGCGACAATATGTACAACTATTACATGAGTTGTCTCGTTGATTTATTTTTAAACAAATTCGACATATGAGTTTTTAAAAACAAAGCAAAAAAGACACGACAATAAAAAAATATACCTAATTCTGAAACATCCTCAATGACTTTATCGAATTCATCAACAATACAATTTGAATCCAACTCAAAATCTGTATTTTAAAGCAACAAAAAAGTTATAATAAGTTGTCAATTGAGGTTTATGTGCATGGTTGGGTAAGTGGTGTTTGACACAAATTGAAATAAGATCCTTTGCCTACTCTAAAGGCTTGCTTGTAAAACACATTTTTACCTTGCTTCTTTGTATGTCCTATTCACCTTTATAAATATGAAGTTATGGATAACTACACTACCCATCTATTCTCAATCACATAAACAATCAAAGAAAAAGGAGACGTTTCAACACAAAGTTTAAATTTCAAAAAATGGAAAATAGGGTCAACCAAAGAAGGTATTTTTGATTTTTATTTCGTATATAGGTGATTGTGATGACATTTTTTTATTTTGAATTTACTTTTTATTTTTAATTTGAGTAAAATACCGTTTTGAATTTTGAAATTGTAAACGTCAATCAATTTAACATTTTAAATTTATAAATATTAAATTGATTCTTTAAATTGTCTAAAGTTAGTCGAAATACTGCTTGAACTATCTATCTTACTAACAAAAAATCCATAAAATAGTTGACGGAAAAAGAATTATGACTGACTTTAAACAATTTATAAAAATAATTTGATATTTCATGAATTTGAAGTTGTAAACTTATTACCTTAAAATTTTATATCTAAAATTATATTTTAATCTTTTAATTGTGATAGATAGAAAAATAGTAGTTAACTAGAATCCATGAATTTCTGGAAACAAAAATAATGTTTTGAAATTTTTAAGAATTTTTAAAAAAATAGTCTACTTTTAAAAAGTATTTTCAAATTTTTTTACAAAGTCTTTTTTAATATTTATTTTTATTAGTGGAAATAGAATCACAAAACACCATAAGTAATCAAAATCTATTTAAGTCACTAGATAAAGACCATACTCTTGTTTTGGAAATCTACATAAGAGTTTAGATAAAAATTAGATGAGTCACTATGACTTTGACAAATCAATAGCTTAGCATATATCAAACGACTAATTTTGATTAATGAAGTTGTAATTTGGTAGACTATTGATACTCATTCCTTTTAATTGAGATTTTCTTTTTAGACTTAATTGCAGTATTGGTCTCTTATTTTAGTTGAATCGCAAAAATAATTTTTTATTTTGTTTATCTCTAATTTTGGTACCCAAACAGAATTTTGGTCCAAAATTTGATGAAGTTTTATTTTTTTATTTTGCATTTATTTAAGTCACACCATGTCTCAAGATCTCGTAGTGCAACAATTGTATCTAAAATTTATGATTATAAATAATGTAATGTGGTTTAAAAAATGAAATTTTATCAAGTATTAGATCAAAACTAGAGAGAAACAAAATGGAGGATTATTTTTGCAATTCAACTAAAATAGGTGGATCAAAACTACAATTAAGTTTTGTATTTAATCTCAAAACATTTGAGATTTTTAGTTTACTACAATTAAAAACATTTACTGACTATACTAACAAAAAAATCATTGTTGTATTATTATAGAGTGTCATTTTCTTGTCCAGAATCACAGAAGCATACAAGCGATGATGAATTTGTAACTGCAATAGCAGCTACTGCATTTTCCATTTATTCATTAGAAGAAGCAGGGTTGCTTGATTTGAAGAAAAGAAAAGATAGTCCAAAGCTTTCAAAGAACCCAACTTTAAGAAGAAAAGACGAGAACATACCAAGGCAACTAAGTTATGGTAAATAGAACATTTAAATGGATATATCATTTGATAAACAAATTAGGGTTGTACTGTTTTAATTTTTCTTTTAATATCTCTAAAAATATTTTTTTGTTTCTATTTAAATATATTGTTTTAATCACTATAAAATTGATTTATGTTGAAATTTTTGTATGTAATATTTTTATAAAATAAATTTATATGTGTTCAATTAGTATTTATTTCAGTCAAAGAGACTAAAACTAAATATTATGCTTTTATATTACAAAGATCAATTTTGATATCAAATAAATTTTAATTTATAGAGATTAAAATTAAATCATAAATATCAAAATTAAAATACAATATATTTATAAGTAGTTTAAAAAAAATGACATATTTGTATAGACAAACAACAAAAATAAAACTATAAATTTAAAACAAATACTTTTATATTCGGATGATTAAATATATATTTAAACTATTTTTTATTTAAATGTTATAAAGAATAATTTTATTTTAGTCCCAGGTGAAACTTCAGCGAAAAGACCATTAATACAAGAAATAACGACAACAGAACGTGCTTTTCCTCTTAGAAGTTCAAGTGGTATATCTCCAACAGGAGGGTACCAAAAGCAAAAAGGGATTAAAATACAAAACAAAAATGATAAGGTAAAAGCAGAAGCTTGGGAAAAGGCTAAGATAGAAAGGATTCAAAAACGGTAATAATAATACCATTTTTTTAACATATATATTTTGGGTGCATTTGTTTAATTTTTCTTAACATGATTATATATATATATATATATATATATATATATATATATATATATATAAAAGTATAATATTGTCTGACTTGATAATGACGCCAATATAATGAGTTATCTTTGTCAAAAATAATCATAATATTTTATTTAAAAATCTTTAACGATGACAATTGATTTTGTGGTTTAATATCTTGTGTTAAAAGTGCGGTTACATCTTACCTTTAATAATTCAGTTAACTTTAATAATTTAAATTTCTTTTATATATATATATATATATATTAAATACGAGATGATATATTTTCTTAAAGTTTTAAATATATTTTTTTTTATTATTTATGTTGATTTACAATTTTAATTTTTCTATTTTGAAATTTAAAAGTATAGTCTCCTATTTCACAGATTTTTTCCATCGTTTAATAACTAAACATTTCTCCTTTTAAAAAAAATATATATCTATTTAATTGTTACCTAAAAAAATACTTTTTTATATGCAAAATTTATTAAAAGAAATTACATTTATAATATCTTAATCACTTTAGAGACAACCCAAAGAATCATAGTACTAAGAAAGCAAAACTAAAATTTAAAATAACTTTCTTTCTAATCATGCATATACCAAGTCCAAGAAAGAGTTTTAATACTATCCAACACCAAAGCCATCACCCACCCCTCCATTAAATAGTATGTTGTTTCTCACAATTCATATACTTTAATAATTAGCTAATTAAACTATTCTATTTTTTGTGATATTTTCCCTTAATCAAATCTCTAAAATAAGATATGTGATCAACTCCCAACACATCCACATAACTCATCAATACTCAACCAAAAGTATACCTTATGCCAAATTAGTTTAGCAAAAGAATATAGATAAAAAAACATGGTTACAATCTCAATCTTTTGGAACTTGGAAGCAATAGAGACAACAAAAGAATATAGGTAAACGATCTACTAGAAGCCTCCATCCAAACACTTCAAAGAAAAGAATGAAGAGTATTTTCCTTAATTCTAGTTAAACATAAATTTCAAAACAAAATTTATCTTCTTTGTAAAAGTTGTTAAAGGGATTTAGTCAACAAATATCGATTTAGTATTATTTTTGTGAATGCAAGAAAATTCAGGTATGAAAAGATGAAGTCCCAAATCCTTGCTTGGGAGAGTGAGAAAAGAATCGAAGCAAAACTGCACATGGAAAGAAAGAAGGTTAGTCTCTAAATTCATGGAATTATATTTTTTAAATGGAAAATAGTTAAGTGTATTTTCTTAAATCTTAACATAAAACATATATTATGTGGTTATAATAAACTTTGAATGTTGATAAAATTATTTCAATGCTGATAAAATTACAGAATGAAAATGATAACAAAAGATCAAATGAAATAGAACATTACAAAAGAAAGATAGCAAGAATAGATAAGATTGGAGAAAGAGCAATTAAAGAGTTGGAAGACCATAGAAGAAAAGAAGAATTGAAGGTCAGAGAAAAAGCTAACAAAATCAGAAAAACAGGCAGGATCCCTGTCACATGTTTCTGTTTCAAGTCTTTATAGGATCAAATAATTTAATGTAATTTCAAAGAATTTCTTCCTCAACCTGGCTTCAGAAATTCATTGATACAATACATAACAAAGATTACTTATATGCAAATTTGAATCTCATATTGTTCATATACTATTATAGTTGTTCAGATTTCATATTTAATGTCAACTCAAATTGTTCTGGTTGTAACTTGTATGACTTGTATTATTCAATAAATCAATAAAGGGTACGTATAATTTGCACTAATTGGCTAAAAAAAGAACTAATTCTCATTAGTTGAAAAATAGAATTTATGTTATCACCATTATGTATAGAGAATAATTTTGATTACACTAAAAGTTTTCAATTACAAACCACCATGGAGTTTAAAATTAGATATAAGAAAAAGCAATGTTTTTTAATTATTGAATGGTTATAATTTACTTCTATGTAAAAAAATCTATAAATTTAATTATTATTAAGTTGTCAGATCTAATGGATTGACTCATTAGTTATGTTTTATCTATGGTTTGCATCATAAGAAAACATGACAAAAAAATAACAAAATTGCTACCAACACCCCCTATATTGCTACTCACACCCCTCAACCCTCAACTTTAACAAATTAAATAAAATGACCAAACTGCCATTTCCTTTATTTCATCTTCATCATCATCATCATCATCATCATCATCATCATCATCATCATCATCATCATCATCATCATCATCATCATCATCATCTTCTTCTTCTTCTTCTTCTTCTTCTTCTTCTTCTTCTTCTTCTTCTTCTTCTTCTTCTTCTTCTTCTTCTTCTTCTTCTTCTTCTTCTTCTTCTTCTTCTTCTTCTTCTTCTTCTTCTTCTTCTTCTTCTTCTTCTTCTTCTTCTTCTTCTTCTTCTTCTTCTTCTTCTTCTTCTTCTTCTTCTTCTTCTTCTTCTTCTTCTTCTTCTTCTTCTTCTTCTTCTTCTTCTTCTTCTTCTTCTTCTTCTTCTTCATTTCATCTTCTTCAATACAGTTAATCATCAACCATCTTCTTCAATACTGTTTTGCACACCTTATGTGTTCCTTCCATTAATCATCAACCATCATCAACCAATTTCCTAAAATCTTCATCATTGCTGTGAATCAAGTAAGTAATCTTCATTTTTGTTTTGTTTTATGTATTTAAGAATGCTGCAATGCCTATAATCCATAAATCTGGCTTCCATTGTTGTTGCAGAGCACCACCTGCGTTGCCCTAAACCCAAAAACGTACGTGAACTGAGTTCACGTACGTAAAAAAATTTGGAAAACCCAGAAACGTACGTGAATTGAATTCACGTACTCAAAAAAATTCAAAATTTCCAAACCTTACGTGAACTCAGTTCACGTATATGTACGTGATTTTAATTCACGTACACATACGTGAACTTAGTTCACGTAAGATTTGGAAATTTTGAATTTTTTTTGCGTACGTGAAGGTGTCCAAAACCAGTTCACGTACACGTACGTGAACCCAGTTCACGTAAGGTACAGAATTAGTTCACGTACGTGAATTGAATTCACGTAAATTGATTTCTGGATTTTCGAAAACTGGTTTACTTAATTCAGAAATGATTTACCTTTTACATTTTTTAAATGATTTTCGTTTTGCAGATATGGTGCGCACTATGTATACTGACAGAGAGGGTCGGGTTAGACTTAATGAGGGTACTTATAATGCAGACGGTCATCGTATTAGGCCAACTGCTTCTGCAAGGGCACAACGGCGGCGAGTGCAGCGACAATAGGAAGAGTCCCAAATCGAACCCCAAACAACTGATGCCCATCCCAAACCCCAAACAGCTGATATAGATGAACCTCCATAGGATGTTGGCTATCCCGGTGGTCCGGTTGATAGTTCTGTCCTTAGGACATTTGGCGATCATGTTGCGACTCGACTCTGGGATGGCGAGGTAATTTTCTCAATCAAATTAAGTTAAATTAATTAATTTATTTTAAATTTATGTGTAACATTTATTTTTCACTTAAATAATGTCAGGATCAGGGAGAATTAAGGGTGTTCAGCAATGGAAAAAATTAAAAGAAGCTGTTATTGAAGACGAAGAGGTTGAGCAACTGATTAAAAGCTCGGGATTGTATTCTTTAATAAAATGCAGCTATGAAATGATTGACAAAGGGATTATTTCTGCATTTGTAGAGAGATGACATCGTGACACAAGTAGCTTTCATCTTCCTATTGGTGAAATGACGATTACATTGGACGACGTGTCATCTCTGTGGCATATTCCTATTACTGGTGCATTCTTCAGTGTTAATGTATTTAACAAGGATGAAGGTGCAGATATATTGGCAGAGCTTCTTGGAGTTAGTCACGATGTTGCTTATGCTAAATTTAATGTGACGCGGACAACCACAGTTAGGTATAGTTGGTTACTTGACGTATACCATCAGCGTTGTTAGGAGCGGCATTGGCAGATGGCTGCGAGAGCATATCTATTGTTTTTGGTTGGTTGCACACTCTTTAGCGATAAGAGTGCCTACGCAGTTAGTGTTGCATATCTTGAGTGCTTCCGAGACCTTAATTCTTGCGGGGGATATGCATGGGGTGCAGCTGCTCTTGCTTATCTTTATGACAATCTTCGAGAAGCCAGCATGCATCAAACCAAAACTGTTTCAGGGTATCTGACACTTTTACAAGTAAACTGTATGATTGTTTATTGTGTTTATAATTTTTATTAATAATGATTATAAACTAATGATATGTTATTATATATGTGCAGGCATGGGTCTATGAGCATTTTCCTACATTATGTAGAGATTGTTGTAGACTTTCTCCTACTTATGTTGAAGACTATCCTAGAGCACTTAAATGGAAGCCCAAAAGGGATAAGGGGTTGGTTCTTCCATTTAGGAAAGCTCTTGATGAGATTGATGTTGACGAGGTCTACTGGACACCATATGAGGAGCATCGACTAAAGCGGCCTTTTGAAGATGTATCTTTATTTCGAGGGTGGATACGTTGGGGTTCGAAGATGTATGCTCATCTACCAAACAGAGTATTGCGGCAATATGGTCATGTCCAAACCATTCCTGGCTCACCGTTAGAGGTAGTGGGTCAGACGACCACACCAGAGGAAATGGACATAATGTTTACGCAATATGTTGTACATGTAGTGGATGCTGGAACAGTTGCGCAGGGACATGTAGTCTGCTCGAATGATTATATGGATTGGTTTCGCAGAATTTCTCATCCATACATCATTCATAGAGGACCAGTCCATGAAGCTGATGCAGAGCCTACTGATCATGCCACTCATGCAGCTGATGGCGGCGATCCTGGTGATGACACAGTTGACATAACGGTATTTAATTTATTGTTGATATTTAATTTATTTCATTATTGATATTTAATTTAATATATTATTGATACTTAATTTAATTTTTAATCACAGCGTCGAGCAATAGAAATTGTTGAACAGTTGGTTGGCCGACAACTGATATTACCTGATGAGATGCCACTCATTAATGAGTTAATTTTGTTGCTGCGAAGTTAGAGGGGTGGTGGTAGAGATTGGTCGAACATAGTACCATATCGTAGAAGAAATAGAAGGACTTAGGATTTATTTATAATGTTTTGGAACATGGTATTTTTGTAATATTTGGGTAGTTTTGAAACTGATATATTAGGGATATTTTAGTTTTTATGTACTTTTTGATATTTTACTTTTGTGTACTTTTGGATATTTTGGGTACATTCGGATCTAATCTATATTTTGGGTACATTCGGATCTATATTGCATTAAAATATTTTAATTTGACAATGTAATTTGATTAATACACATTAATACTGCATGTAACATATCCATCTAGTTTACAACATTTTCATCTATAGTGCATGGAAATATCTTCAACCAATGCTGAATGCGATCATTGTAAATAAATTCCCATTGACGTGCTTCTTCTGTGCAATATTGTCTCCACAAATTACTTGGTGGTGGTATAGGAGAATTTAGCTTTAAATAAACCTGTTAAAATAATATATTTATAATTTATTAAAATATGATATTAAATGTTAACAACTGCATAAAATGGGAATAACTATATAAGTGAAAAATTAAATACCTGCACAAAATGACAGTTATTAACAAATGCAATAACTATCATACGATGATCTGAAATAGGTGTTGGTGGTGGACTTCTAAGTGGGAAAAATATTTCTATTGTTTAAGTGATAATGTGATAAAAACCAAGTTAAATTTCGAAGCAATCACATATCCCATTTCTGGAAATGTCATCCAATTATCCAAAGTTGCAACATGTTCAACATATACATTGTGTATAAGTTGCTGAACAAAAATTTGTCCACCAAATATTATCTCGTAATGAGACATGAATTCTTGAAGCTCTACCACACACTCTTAACGAATGAATGCCCAAAAGTTCTCACCCATTCCAAGTAAAGCTGCAACTACACGATATCCACAATTACCATCCTCGCCCACATCAATAATGTCATCTATGAATTTGTGAATTTCAACCGGCAACCAATCCTTGAAGATAAGAACTCTCGGTTGTTGAACTTTGCTGATTGATGGTCGAGGTGTGAGCTTTGTTACTGATGGTCGAGGTTGCTGTACTTTATTAGAAGTTACAGTACTACATGCATTTATGCCACTGCATCGAACACTTGCATCCACATATTCCCACCAAGATGGATCACGCTTGGTTGATTTATCTCTTTTTGATATCTTACTTTTGCCTTTTTAGGTGCACCCTTTGTTTTAACCTTGTCAACAGGTGGACACATCGACGTAGTCGATGGATACGCAATCTCACGTAATTTACCTTTCATTGCAATTTTTCCAGGTATATCAAGTTCATCAAACTTTTTCACTATCACTTCTATTTCATGTTTCACAGATAATTCTGAAGGTTTACCTGATCCATCATCATGAAAAGTTAATTTAGTCCACCAAATATGAATAACATCAAAAGGAATAGAACGGGGGATCATACTATACCTGCCTATCTCACATGCACAAGGTAGACCATGTGTTCTCCTTATTTTGCAGCGACATTTAGTCTTATCTATACCAACATACTTCACGCGATCAAACTCTGCTGCAATGTGATCTATTGCATTTTTTGACACAACACCACGCAAATTAGCATACAATCTGTTACTATGTCGATGGACCTTCTGAATTATGTTTTTTTCAAATGATGCTATTATCTCACTGTGTTGTAATACAATCATGCTATTAATGCTTTCCCAAACACTGCATATATCACCAATGCTATCTTGTAATATCCGTTTCAAACTCCAGTGCGCCGACTCAACCCTTTGTGTTGTAGTGTTCCCAAAATGCATAATCTATTTGTCCACGCCTCTATAAATCTTTTCTTATGAGGAATTAACCACTGGTCATGTACATAATCATTAAAGATAGAAGAGCTACTACAAATTCCTTCAAAGTTAGCCAAATTCATGTAGGACTGTGTCTCATCATAATTGTAAACAAGAGCCTCCCATGCCTCCATTATTTGCACCTGCTTCTTTTTTGGAAAAACAGTCATCTTGCACTTCGCTTTGACATTTTTGCATATATGAAACAAACATAATAAATTGACCGCCTTTGGAAAAACACATTCAATTACGTTCATCAAAGCAAGATCTCTATCAGTAACAATTACTTCAACTTCACCAGCTGTAATCTGTTCTTTCAACTTTTGTAGTGCCCATGTAAAATTATCAACACGTTCAGACTGTAGATACGCAAATCCCACACAAAATGTCATTTCTGTAGATGTAACACCAATAATTTCAAGTAATGGCATCCGATACCTACATGTCTTATATGTGCTATCCAAAATCAATATTATGTGAAAATTATTTACAAGACTGATAGCATTTGGATGACCCCAAAATATATCCCTCAACTCATTTGAATCATCTACCTTCCAATATCGATAGACATATTTGTCGCGTTCCATCAATGTCAAAAGATGTTGCATTTCTGTTTTATTACCTCTAAGTGATGAACGATATGCTTGACGTGCATTGTAAACTTGTTTTATTGTCGTCAAACTTGTAACATTATGATCTTTTATTGTCATCAATATGTTTCTTGGTTTGATCATATTTTTCGTCATATCAAGTACAACTTTCTCTTCCTAAGACAATCGACCTAAGAAAGCATGACCAGTCAGTTTTTTGGCCAATTCGTGGTTATGGACACCACATATTACATGCAAATATCATCAATCACCAACATTTGATGGTGTACCTCTCAATCTAAATGGACATTCGCATTTTCTACTCCAAGTACTCCTCATTGGTTTAGAATTCTTCCAAGGTCTATATTTACCGCTTCTTTCACAACCAAGAATTAATTTTGTCTTTGTTCTTGGTCGTGCTGTCGCATTTTCAGATCTAAAAATAACAACGACAACTCCATTTTCCCTTCCAACATTTCTAGCCCATTTTAATAAATCATCTCGCGTATCAAACATCATGCTGGTGCTAAATAAATCAATCAAATCAACCATAACATCTTCACCTCCCTTGTTCATAGCGTCATTCATTGCATCAAAATCATCAAACCTTTCATCGAAATCACATTCCAAACAGTCATTCATATCCTCAAAATCAGGTTCCAAACCTTCATACATTTCATCACTGTTGTATTCCCTTTCGTTCATTTATCTGTATTCAAAACAAACAAATAAGTAATTTTTCAAATTCTGAATTCCATACGTGAACTGCAATTCACGTAAGTGTACGTGAACTCAGTCACATACGTTTACGTAAACTGAAATTTAGTAAGCGTACGTGAACTCAGTTCACGTAAACTTACGTGAATTGCAGTTCACGTAAACGTACGTCATTTCAGAATGCGTACCCTACTTGGCCTTTATGATTTCAAACTCCATTAATTACGCAATCTGAGTTCACGTACGTTTACGTGAATTCAGTTTGCTAGAGTCCAAATTTTTTTTAACATACGTGAACTCAGTTCATGTAACAACATAACGTACGTGAACTGAGTTCACGTAAAATCCCCAGATTTGAAAAAAAAAAAACCACAAATCAGAGCAAAAGACATACCTTTAACCACAATGTGATGATCAAACTGATGCGTGATATGTTGAAGGTAACTTTTTAATGATTTTGAGTATGGATTAGTGAGGTATGACGATTTTTGTATGAGTTAGTGAAGTGTGATGAATTTTGATAAAAGTGAGTAAAAGTGAGTTGTGGGATAATAAATGGGATAATATTGATGGCAGGAGCATTTTGGGTATTCTTATTTTTTTGGTAGTTTGGAGGGGTGTGGGTAGCATTATGGGGGGGGGGGTTGGTAGCAAGAGTGAAAAAATAAAAGAGTTTATTCGGAAAATTTTACTCCATGCACACTTTATATCTATAAATATTCAAATTCTAAAATTTTCAGAATATAATGGTATTTCAAAAATTTGAAATTAAGTTTTTTAATACACGTTACATATTTGTTTTGAAAAAATAAAAATAAACAAATTGAAACACCAAAAAAGTTTTATTTGTCAGAAGTGTTAAAGTATTATTTTTTAAGTTTTTTAAAATACAAAAATATTATGAAAAACTCAAATTTTATGTTTTTCAAATACAGATGAAACATCGGTTAAGACAATTGTTTTTGTTTTTTTTTAAAAGATGGATAAAATATATAATTTATGTAAAATGTGAGGTAGAAGCAAAATGGAGTATCGGATAAATTTCTAATTAGCCTAAATTAAAAATTGGGCTGAACCATTGGACTTCATGCCCACCCAATACCAATCAAGATTTGCATGTGACTTTTGAAAACAAAAAATATTAGTACAAATTTAAAATTTTATTATATTTTTTAAAAATTATTGAAAAAAGTATTTAAATTTAAACATTTAATATATAGAAATAAATTTTCATAAAACTTTAAAGTTTATGAATTATTAATTTGGTACAAATGAAGGAATAAAACGTGTTTAATTAAAATTCAATATTAATTTAAAATAAGTTACATATATCCAATCATATATCACAAAATAGATAATTATGAAAAACTAAACATAACATAAAAATTGCAATGAGCAAATAAAACAAAAAAAATAAAAAGCAAAATGAAATAGGTGGAACTAATCCATCGGTCCTTACCCCACTATAATAGTTGGGTCAGATTTAGGAATTTGCAATCCAATAACAAGCTAACTAAATCTAGCTCATTTATTTAATTGGATTAGGTGGGGTTGGTCTATTTCAAATCTTTTTAAAAATGTCTAAATTATTTTAATTTATGAACTTGAAAATATTGGGATAGAAGAATAACATCAGTATGCTTGAAGGAAACATTGAAACTATGCAACTACCACCATTTTATTTGGTTTTCTATGTTCGGGATTTCAATTATTCAAAATCTTCTTAGAAGCCGTTTGACTGATGTGCAGGATAAAAATAGACCCATGTGCAGGATAATAATAAACGAAAAATATAATATAAAGTTGGAAAATGATAAAATAATATATGATAGGATAGTAATATAATAAACATTATTATATTTTATTTTTGATATATACATGATAACTAACATGATAATATTTTATTCTTCTCATTATTATATGATATAATATATATTATATTTTAATAACAAAATTACTATTATAAATAATTACATATTAAAATAAATTAAATAATTTTATATTAAAATTATCCATTGACACTACTAAATAAATAATTTAAATTATAAAACTAAAATCATGAAAATAATTATATTTTATTTATTAGAATGTAAATAACAAGAATACCTTGTAAACAAATTATATTTATTTTAAAATTTTAATTAATTTTTATATTTTTATTATTGTGGATACCAATTTATTAAATTATATAAAAAGA
>JBBPBT010000183.1:9708812-9743069 GCA_037974875.1 Cicer bijugum
ATGTGATTGAGAATTTTTACTTTTAAAAATAATTTTAAAATAATTCGTTAATTTAGGTGACTGAATTGTATATAACTCTTATATTTTGAGGGACTATATTGATAATTTAGTTCTCAATTAATATTTTTAAACAATCAATATGCAATAAATTTAATTGCATTGGTGAAAAGAATATCAATTCACAAAAATTCATTGAATTTTGATATAAATTTTTTAAAACAGAATTAACAATTAGAAGGACTAGAAATCAATAGCAAATAATTGCCTAGCTAGCTTTTAACATACTTGTAAACTTTATATACTTCCATCAAGTTTTGAGCTTATTTGATAAACAAGTTTCAATCATATTTATTCAAATATAATGTGTATTTGAGGAAATGCAGAGTCAAGGGAAAATAATGAGTATTTATCTTGCTTCCAAGCATTCTCAAAGCAGCAGTATATATATTTACGCAATTACAGCTTGTATGATTGTGCAAGTAGCTGTAATTAAATTGTTCTACTCTTTCTAAAAGAGAAATTCACAATGAAAATTCAACCAATAACTATATATATATATACACTAACATTATGCCTTTGATGTTATTGACATGTCTACTTTATATGATCAAAATGGTAAATTTTCACTTGAAGGAAAATTTTGATTTTATGATCATTCTTTTAGAAATACTTTCAATTTAATCAATGTCTGATTTTGTTTTAATAAAAACGTGTTTTTATAACTATATTAAAACTGATAATTTAGTTTCTTTAAATCATAATTCAACTTACATAATAATTTTGAAGAGTAGAGAAGAAAGATTTACATTGAAAGTACAATTTGTATGGTCAATCAAATTATTTATGCTATGCCCTATTCGTTTGTTGGGGAGCAAGTTGTAACACTCTGATGTTACATTAATGCTACTATTGACACTGACTATTCAATAATTTTTAAAATAATTATGGTTCGTTCAAATTGTGACTCTTTTCATTTTTTAAAATTTAGAATGTTGACGAAATTCTTCTTTAAACGTTATACTTAATTTAATTACTTTAATCAAAGCTTATTCGTTTAAATATTTAGAAACTAACTTGACTAGGCAAAATATTTTGATTCATATGTTAATAATGACATATATGAAAAAATGAAGAAAAAGAGAGAGAAAAATAAGAGACAACTCCTCTATGGTTTCATAACATATAATGAATTAAATTTAAGTTGATAGAGTTGCAATAAGTATATATATGTACAAGAGAATAGAAATGTCTAAAATATCCTTACTACTAATATATAGTATTATCTAACATCTCCTCTCAAATTCACAATTGTATTAATATAAAGCATCGAGAGTTTGTCAACTAAAAACAAAAATGTTTAATGGAATGCATATTTGTGAACAAATCAATAATCTGTAAAGAAGAATAAATAAACGAAAGAGTAATGGTTCCATGCTGAAGATGATGACGAGTAAGATGACAATCAATTTCAATGTATTTGATGCGTTCATGAAAGACCAAATTATGAGCAATTTGAATAGCACTCTTGTTGTTGCAATGCATGGGAGTTGGCTCAGAAAGAGAGATACCCATATAAGACAAAAGTCAACACAAACAAATTATTTCAGTAGTAGTAGATGCCATAACACAATACCCAACTTCTGTAGAAGAGCGAGAGATAGTGTCGTGTTCCTTACTCTTCAAAGAAATAAAATAGTTTGCAAGAGAGATACAAAATCCTATGGTGGATTTATGATCTGTGGTGCCACCAGCCCAATCAATATCAGATTAAACATGTTACTCAAACAAGGACAATGATGATGATGGAATGAGAAGGCTTTGAAGTTGAGTTCCTCGAAGATAACGAATAATACAAATAACTGCTTCCCAATTTATTGTAGTGGGAGAGACAACAAAATGAATGACAACAGGAACAATATAAGTAATATCAGGTCAGGTAATTGTAAGATACATTAAACTGCCAACCAAAGTATGATACAAAATGGGATATGGTATAGGAACCTCATCCAAGGGAGCATATTCTACATTCAACTCAAGAGGAGTATATGTTGCTTTAGTATCAGAAAGACAAGTCTGGTCATGAATGTTGGCAATGTACATCGATTGAGAAAGAAGGTATCATCTAGGAGAGTATGCAACTTCAGTCCCCAAGAAATAGTGAATAGTTCTCAATTCCTTCATCTCAAACTGCTTTGCTAATTGCAATTTCAACTGGTTGAGTCCACTAACATCATCACTTGTAATAATAATATCATCAACATATAAAGAAAGTATAATGCGATCATAAGTGGTCTTGTACCTTATAAACAATGCAGAATCATGTTCACTAGAACGAGAACCAAAAGAAGTGATCGTTGTAGAGAGTTCTCAAACCAAACTTGATGCGATTGTTAAGACCATATAAATCATTTTTTTAACTTACATAATTCCCCTTGATTATGAGAAACTCCTTGTAGAGGGATCATATAGACTTCTCCATGAAGCTCACCAATTATAAAAGCATTTGTGACATCCATTAGAGAAATATGCTATTGACGAATAAATACAACTGCAATAAGAGTACAAATAATGGTCATCTTGGCTATAGGAGCAAAAGTTTCTTCATAATTCATACAATATTATTGAGAGAATCCCTTAGCAACAAGACACTTGCTTTGTAGCGCTCAATGGACGTATTAGACATAATTTTGATATTGTATACACAACGAGACCCAAAAGAGTTCTTCTGCCATAACATGCTGCCAAAGAGGATCAAGAATAGCCTCTGTATAGGAAGAGATCTCAAACAATCTGTGAATAGAGGTTAAGAAAGAAGAAAACGAAGTTGAGTAAGTGGAATCGACAAAATCAAGTAATTAAATATACTTACGGTGATGAGAGGGGTAACACAAAGGATCAACAATCGTAGGAGGTGGTTGGATAGCCGAGGGGACAAGAGGGATGTTGTCATGTGGAGTAGTAGTATTTTTTCTGCAATTCTCAACATTACAATCACTAGAAGCATTATCATTAGGACCAAATATATCAATATGGGTTAGTTCTGAACTCTTAGTAGTTTGAGAATCAAAGGAAACAGAGTAAAAAGAGATGTGCTAATAAAAAAAAACAATATTACTAGAAACATAAAGTTTTATTTCATGAGAATCATAACAAAGATAACTCTTTTGACCATTCCTATAACCAAGAAAAACACACATGGTTGAACAAGAAGATAACTTATTGTGCTCTACTTGAGGGCGATGAACAAAACAAGTAGAACAAAACACATTTAAAGAATAGTAATTAGGGATAAAAGCATACAATTTTTCAAAGAGATACAAACCTGATATGATAGAGGACATTATTTTATTAATAGCATGAACAACATTATGAGCCGCTTCTCCCCAAAACTCATTGAGAACTGAAGTAGACAACAAAAGGGAACGAGCAGTCTCAATGATATGAAGGTGTTTTCTTTAAGCAACTCCATTTTGATGAGAAGTATCAATACAAGATGTCTAATTGAGGGTGCCATCATAAGCAAGTTATTCAAAGAATTTATGAGAGGTATATTCACCACCTAAATCAAACCGAAAGCACCTTATAACATCAATATGTTGAGTTTTGATCATAGCACAAAAAATAAGATAAATGTCAAAAAAATTCATACCGATTTTTCCTAAAATAACCCCAACAATAACGAGTATAATCATAAATAAATGAAACATAGTATCTAGATCCATGTTTGGTGAGAACGAGGGATGGACCCAAAATATTAGAGTGAACTAAATCAAAAGGCACATGTGAAACAAAAACACTTTTACTAAATGGTAAAGTTGAAATTTTAGCAAGTTTACAACCACACCAATCTAAAATATCACTAGTTTGTAACTTTCCTAAAGCTTCAGTAGAAGCCAAATATTTTAATCTAGAAACAAAAATAAGTCCAAGGCAAGAATGCCATAAATAAAAAATTGAAGAAGAATTCAAGCGAAAACTATATGATAAGTTAGTAATGGTTGTTGAGGCTGCAGTAGTTGAAACTCACAAATCGTCCAAAACATAAAGCCCCCACTTTCTATGGCCTTTCCCAATCAGCCTCCTAGAATGTGGATGCTGCACACAACAAGAAATGGAAGAAAATATAACTAAATAACCAAAATCACATAGTTGACTAACAAAAGAAAGACTCAAAGTAATATTAGGAATATAATAAACATTAGAAAGAGACAAGTTAGGTGTGGAGACAGAACCAATGCCTACTAATTGCATAAGAGTGCCATCAGTAGTCACACTACAAGAAAAACATTATTTTGTGGCCAACTTAATATTTTGTGGCCGAATAAAACCCTCACAAATTAGTGACCGAAAAAGCCCTCACAAATACCAAAATTGAAATTGGTTTTTATTTGTGGCTGAAAAAGCCCTCACAAATTCTTAAACATTAAACTGGATTTTGTGGCTGCCTAAGCCCTAAAAAAATCACAACGTTGTGATTTTGTGAGGGCTTAGGCAGCCACAAAATCCAGTTAAATTTTTAAGAATTTTGTGAGGGCTTTTACAGCCACAAAAAATACATTTTGTGAGGGGCAAAGTCATCACAAATGACTGAAGTGACATGTCAATTTGTGGCTGCATCGGCCGCCACAAAAGCAAGTATACGTTGACATTTCTAGCTGCAAACGCCGCCACAAAGGAAGCACAATGACATTGGACTTTCTGGCCGCCCAGACCGTCACAAAGGATTAGACCGTTACCTTTTGTGGCGGCAAAGGCTGCCATAAAATCTAAATTATACCGTTGGCACGTTCAGGCCGCCCAGGCTGTAACACCCTAAATTTGATAATAAACTATTTTATTAATTAAATAGGATTTTAAATAATTAATTTGATGTTAAAATTATTTTAGAATATATGTTGATAAATTTCGTGAGTAATTTTTGTTATAAGGATGCTTTCTATGATGTGCTAGTTTGATACATGTTTTATTACATGAGCGATATAAATAATACATATTATATTTTATTATTTGATATATTCAAAAAAAATAATAATAGTATTTTAGTGTAATATATATTTTAAAGAAAAAGATTTTATGCGATTTTATGTGTACCCAATTAATGTAATATTTTTCTGTGCGCATGATTGATGTTGACTATGCACATAGTTGTATTTAAATTATTTATAACAATTTTCTATTTTAAGTTATTTATTTTATAACTAATTACTAATATTGTGATTGATATATGTAAGGTAGGCATGGACTGTTAATTAATTTTACAAATATTTAGATGAATTTGTTAGGTAGGCATGGGCTGTTAACTAATTTTACAAATATTTAGATGAATTTGTTAGATAGGCATGGGCTGTAAACTAGTTTTACAAATATTTAGATGAATTTGTTAGGTTTTGCAAATATTTAGATGAATTTGTTAGGTTTTGCAAATATTTAGATGAGTTTGTTAGGTTTTGCTAATATTTAGATGAGTTTGTTAGGTTTTGTTGGTTGTTTTCTATCTGCCGCTTTCCAAAACCAAAATATAAATAAAGAGACCTTGTGAACCCTGATTTGTACAAAAATAAAACAAAACAAAGAAAAGGGAAGGGAGTTGAATGGGAAGTCGTAAAACCAAAGAGTAAACACAACAACAAACCTATCGTTTTTGACACCGGTGATCGATAACTATTCCATAAAAGATTCTCCGTTTTCATCCAAATTTGAGTATGTTATTTCATTCATTTAACTCATCAATTAAACATAATTTTCTAGATTTTTAACAACCCCAATTTCTCTCTAAAATACCCGATTTCTCCATTTACAGAAATCCTTATTTTGCACCGTTCTCCTTCACCGTAAGTCTGATTTGAGTGAAACCAAACGCCAAAACGACCGTGTGAAAAGTGACCCGATTTCTCCAAAACCGAATTTCGAATTTAGTTTTTAGAGTATGTTCTCATAATTTATTTTTAACGTTTACCCATAAACTATTGAGTTAGATCGATCGAAGGACAAAGAGTCAATGAACAAAGGTTTTTTGCTCGTGAAATCGTATTCGTGTGTGAAAGCTTCAGAATAAGGTAAGGGGTGAGAGATCGTTTGAATTCATGAATATAATATATTGTGAGATGAACGAAAAAACCGTATTTCCCAACGATTCATCCGGGGCTTGCTACGTACGGCAGTAGCCCTTTGAGAGATAAATTGATTAATTTGAAATATGAGAATTGTGAGATTAAAATGTGAAATAGAAATTTTTATAAGGTGTTGATTGATTTAATTTTCGATACTTGTGTGGTAGTTGATATTTGTTATTATTGTGATGTTGGATGTTGAATGAAATTATGTGTACATGTTTGCTTAGATGAAATTATGTGATGTGATAATAAAATATGGATGCATGGTTTGATATATGCTTACGTGATGATAATGATGATTTTTGATTGATGATAGTGATGTTATAAAATTGTGATGAGTTTATACAATGATCATGATTATTGATGATTAGTGATATTATAAAATTGTGATGAAAATATTGAAGTACCCCATACATGGTGAGATAGTGATGATTCTTAAATATGGTGCTCTTAATGGAGTAGTCTAAGCTAACGAGGGGAGAAAATAAATATGGTGAATTGTGAAGTGAAGATTATTTTGTCATCATATAGGTAGGGCCTAACAAGCCTAGTGATTATGGGGAAGTACAACTGAATGAGCCTGATCGTGGCGGTCTGCTGTCGAGCCTTAAGGCAAGATTGTTAGACCTTGGAGGTATTCTGCTGGGGAATTCCTAGGTGACTTGGAGGTCGCACTCCAAATGTAGGGAGCTACCATGCAACACACGTTTACCTCGACTATCGCGTATATGTGTCTCGGGTTGAGTTGAGGGGATCTATGAGGACATGGCCAATTTGAATTGTCCGTCCACCGAGATGGTGGCATATTATCATGGCCTCCTAACCAAGTACTTCAGAGTTAGAATGGTACCACATTGTGAAGTAGAGTCTAAGCTCATGCATAGCATTGCATTTCCTTGTGATTGTTTTGTTGTGAGTGTTTTGTTGTGATTGATGTGTTTCAAAGGTAATATTAATTAGATGATTTGATGCATATTATAATGAGATGATTATTTTACTTTAGTGACTTTGATGTTATAGTATGATTGATGACTCTTCATCATATGCATAATTTCTATTGATTTTAGTCTTATTTATCTTTAATCATTAGTTAATTTAATGAGTTATTTAATATATTTTGTTGATTTTAGTTATTTGATTTAATGAAATGTTTTTGTTCTTATTTGCTTAATTAAGTAGAGATTTTTCGTAGTTTTGCGTTGTTACGTTGTTTTAGTGCAGTGCTGAATTTTGGTGAAAAATCAACATGATACATGTGGAGTATTTCAGCCATATCTGGAGTTCTAGATGTCCAATTAGTGTCATTCCAAGTGCTAATGAAAGCTAAGATCCATATCTACAACTTTCATGAAGACACCAGGACCAAATTCAGACGCGAAACATGAGAAAAATGCAAAATACGTCAGACAGCAGGTGCTGCGCGCCTGGAGCGCGCCCTGCGCGCCTGGAGCGCGCCCTGCGCGCCTGCAGCGCGCCCTGCGCGCCTGGAGCGCGCCCTGCGCGCCTGGAGCTCATTTTACAGACTTGCTACTGTTTTGTACGCGCCTGGAGCGCGCCTGGAGCGCCCCCTGTGCGCCTGGAGCGCGCCCTGCGCGCCTGGAGCGCATTTTACAGACTTGCTACTGTTTTGTACGCGCCTGGAGCGCGCCCTGCGCGCCTGGAGCGCATTTTACAGACTTGCTACTATTTTGTACGCGCCTGGAGCGCGTGACGCGCAGCAGCAATAATAAAAACGCAATTTTTTGCTGTTTTTTGGATCTTTTTGACTCTTGGGAACTTGGGAGACTTGTGCCCTAGCATAGAAACTCAAAGACGGCCGTTTCTAACGCCATTGAAGCAGTTTTATCAAGAATCATCCATGAATCATTCTTGTAATTCTTCTTTAATCCTTATCTTTTGTATCTCTGTCATGAGTAACTAAACCCTATTTGTTAGGGATGAGTGTAACCAGATGAAACCCTTATTTTTCTGATTTGATTTCTAGTTATATGAATGAGTTTATTGAATTGTTTTTCAAATCTCTGTGCTTAATGCTTTTTATTGCTTGATCAACATTAAAATGTTCTACGATTTGTATTTTGAAACGGAAGTGGACTTTACGAATGCTTGAGATGAGAAATTCATGAATTTGTAGTCTAGGGATAGATGCAGGTCATGAAACCAATTAAATTAGTTGCAAAGCAATAATTTACAAGAGAATTCCTATACGGTAATGCTTAATTCTAATCTTAAATCCACTAAGGAATTAGGGGTTACTTTGGAATTAAAGGTTCTGTCACTAAGACATTAAGGCAAGAATAATAAAGAGAATTCAGTAATAATTCAATAAAAGAATTCAGTAACTAGGCTCAAATTAGACACCAAGGTTGGATTCAAAGTGAAACTCATCCCTGACATTTTCCCATTATAAAAGATCAACTTTATTACTGTTGTTAATTTTAAATATTATTTCAATCAAATTGGGAACCTTTTGTTCAATTTTAGTAATTAAATATAATTCAATAGTAAAACGCAATCCTTGAGTTCGACACTCGGTACTACCGTTTTATTATTACTTGCAACGATTCAGTACACTTGCTGAAACGCTATCAAGTTTTTGGCGCCGTTGCCGGGGATTGCCATATCACTATTGAATTTAATTTATTTACTGAATTGAAATTTTTTGCGCTGCAATAAAATTTTCTCTTTTATTTTATTTCTAAATGAAAAAAAAGAATTATTGTTTAAAACTCTTTTATTTTTACTTAATTATTTATCTTTCTTTAACTGTTCATTACTCATACTTTGTCTAACCTTGTATGCGAGGCAAGTCCTCAGCTGAACTTCTCTTTGATCTAGAAAAAAAAACTGCAAAAGCAAATCAAAAAGTGGTATGCTGGAATTGAATGCTTATGAGGTTGGGTTGGCTCAAGGGATGTTGCTCTCAGAACAAATAAAAAATGTTATTGCCGCTGAGATAAAGAAGGGGATGGCAGCGCTAAATATACAACCCCAAGTGGCTTCTGTCAAATTACTAAAGCATACTAATTGTAACCTTTGTGGAGAAGCACATAAAACTGGAGTTTGTGTAGCACTGGATGATAATGAGGTAGAAGAACTAGAACAGGTGAATTTTGTGAGTAATAACAACAGGCATAATAACCCCTACTCTAATACGTACAACCCTGGTTGGAGAAATCATCCAAATTTTTCTTGGAGAGATCAGCAAGGTGGATCTCAGGGTCAACAAGGAGCTCAAACAAACCAATTTCCACCTAGAAAGGCTGCTTGGGAGAGTGCTATAGAGAAAATTGCGACAATCACAAGTTCTTTCATTGAAGAGTCAATAGCCATCCAGAAAAATCACTCTGCATCCATAAAGAATCTGGAGACTCAAGTGGGTCAACTTGCTCAAGAAATGGCACAAAGAACGTCTGGAAATCTGCCTAGTGACACAGTTCCGAATCCACGAAACAATGTTAATGCAGTGACCACGAGGAGTGGCAAGGTGAGTGAACAAGTTCCACCTGAAGCCAACCAGAGTAGAAGTACTCTGACTTCAACCCACCTAGAGGAAATGGCCACACCGACATCAATTGAGGATCACATCACTTTTGAAAAGGAACAAGAACCTGTGGTACAAAAAAGGGAACCACTGCCAAAACCAAAAATTCGACTTCCATTCCCTCAAAGATTAAGGAGGGAAGAAATTGAAAAACAATTTGGTAAGTTTCTTGATGTTTTTAAAAAATTACATATTAACATTCCTTTTGCAGAAGCACTAGAACAGATGCCAACATATGCCAAGTTCATGAAGGAGATGCTGTCGAAAAAAAGAAAAATCGGCGGTGAAACTGTTATGCTTACCGAAGAGTGTAGTGCTATACTACAGAAGAAGCTGCCACCGAAGCTCAATGATTCGGGAAGTTTCTCAATCCCGTGCGCTATTGGAAATAGAACTTTTGGGAAGGCTTTGTGTGATCTTGGGGCTAGTGTAAGTCTTATGCCCCTTTCAATATACAAAAAACTGGGCATTGGAAAAGTCAAAGACACACAACTGATGTTACAGTTTGCGGATCGCTCGATGAAACACCCCTACGGAGTGGTGGAAGATGTGTTGGTTAAAGTGGATAAGTTCATTTTTCCAGTGGATTTCGTGGTACTAGACATGGATGAGGACTACGACATTCCTTTGATTTTGGGGAGACCATTCTTAGCAACAGGGCGAGCTATGATTGATGTGGCAGATGGCACCTTAACCTTAAAAGTAAATAAAGAAACTGTCACTTTTAACATTTTAAAAGCCATGGAACATTCAAAAGAAAGAGAAGAGTGCAATCGAATTGAGATCTTAGATGCGATTGTCAACGAAGAAATGAAGCATCAAGCATCCAGTTTTCCATTAGAAAGAGTGTTATGCCTACCCCAAGACATTGTTAAAGAAAGTGAGTATCAAAAGGTGGAAGAGGTCTTGGCCATGTTAGAAGCAGCACCATCCTACTCCCCCCATTTTCCTACTAGATGGGAGGAGTTGAAAGGGAATAAAGACAAGACCTCAGAGAAAAAGACACCACTGATTGAACTCAAGCAATTTCCTCCTCACTTGAAATATGTATCTCTTGGTGAGAAGGATGATGTGTTCTTCCTGTCATATATGCCACCTTGACAATAGTTGAGACGTCAAGCTAATGACTTTAAAGAAGCGCTTTGTGGGAGATAACCCACAAGTAGAGGTAACTTTTAATTTTTGCAATCTTATTTTTGTTATTTGAATTTGTTTCTTTCTAATTGTGTATAAGCGTGCACTATGATGAAGAATTATTAACAACTTACATTTGGTCTTAAGTTTTATGTTTGACATTTTGAAATTTAAACTATATTTCTTTGCTCGTATCATTGCTCAATTCGATAAGTTTCACTAATTCATGCATTGTTGATTACTGCTTGGTTGTTGAAGTCTAACTCGTATTTAAAAAAAAAAACACTAAATAAATTTTGTAGTGGCATGTTTGGCATCCTTTAGATAGTTCATACTCTCTCTTATTATCCTAGCTGTGAGCTTTTGAGCCTAAACACTTAAATTTTTTGTTGTGTGATTATCCAGACATGTATTATCCCTTCAGAACTTGCACTAATTCTGACTTGCATCACTTGTAATTTATGCATACATTGAAGCAATTTTATTTGGTCGTTTGAGCCTTTCTAACTACCCTATAAAAATGTTATCCTTTGCTAGCCCCTTTGAGCCTTGCCCCTTTATTTCGGTTACTAGCCACATCACAAAACACAAAACATGAAGAAAAAAAAAAAGACCCTGCTTCAATTACATCACCCTACTTGGAGTTAGGTAGAAAAGTTTTGTTATGTATTGATCAAATTCTAAGTTTGGGGTTGCTCATGGGATAGCAACCTTTTAAGTTTGGGGTGGTGATTCTCACAAAAAAAAAATAAGTAAATAAAGAAAAAAAAAAGAAAAAGAAGAAAAGAAGAAAAGAAGAAAAAAAAAACGATAAATAATATCTTCTTGGTTCTTTTGTCAATGTTTGAGAATCTCTAGAATGAAAAGGTGAAGAAAAAAAATGGTAGAATAATTGGGAAATATATGCCTAACTCCAAGTAATAAAGCCTACTATCCCAAAATGTCCTACCCTTACCTAAGCCCCATTACAACCCGAAAGTCCTCCAAAAATGTATGTGTTTGCTGCATTGTGATTGCTAACTAGAATTTTTTCAAGCCTATGGTAGTGTGATGCATGCTCTAGGATTTGAGTGATAAATTCATAACCATTCTAAACAATTGAGAGAAATTTTGGTGAGATTGTGTGAAGAGAGAGTTGAATTTGATAAATGAATGCCAAGATGTACAAACTTCGTTATTTTTGTAAGCAACCATAGAGTATGATGGATGTTTTGTAGTAGCTGAAACTTTGAGAATTGAGTCTGATTTGAATTGAGAAATTGAGTTTAAGTTTGCTTTTAACTGCACCAAATATGAAATTAATTGTTGCTTGGGGACAAGCAATAGATTAAGTTTGGGGTTGTGATGACTCTTCATCATATGCATAATTTCTATTGATTTTAGTCTTATTTATCTTTAATCATTAGTTAATTTAATGAGTTATTTAATATATTTTGTTGATTTTAGTTATTTGATTTAATGAAATGTTTTTGTTCTTATTTGCTTAATTAAGTAGAGATTTTTCGTAGTTTTGCGTTGTTACGTTGTTTTAGTGCAGTGCTGAATTTTGGTGAAAAATCAACATGATACATGTGGAGTATTTCAGCCATATCTGGAGTTCTAGATGTCCAATTAGTGTCATTCCAAGTTCTAATGAAAGCTAAGATCCATATCTACAACTTTCATGAAGACACTGGGACCAAATTCAGACGCGAAACATGAGAAAAATGCAAAATACGTCAGACAGCAGGTGCTGCGCGCCTGGAGCGCGCCCTGCGCGCCTGGAGCGCGCCCTGCGCGCCTGGAGCGCGCCCTGCGCGCCTGGAGCGCATTTTACAGACTTGCTACTGTTTTGTACGCGCCTGGAGCGCGCCCTGCGCGCCTGGAGCGCGTGACGCGCAGCAGCAATAATAAAAACGCAATTTTTTGCTGTTTTTTGGATCTTTTTGACTCTTGGGAACTTGGGAGACTTGTGCCCTAGCATAGAAACTCAAAGACGACCGTTTCTAACGCCATTGAAGCAGTTTTATCAAGAATCATCCATGAATCATTCTTGTAATTCTTCTTTAATCCTTATCTTTTGTATCTCTGTCATGAGTAACTAAACCCTATTTGTTAGGGATGAGTGTAACCAGATGAAACCCTTATTTTTCTGATTTGATTTCTAGTTATATGAATGAGTTTATTGAATTGTTTTTCTCATCTCTGTGCTTAATGCTTTTTATTGCTTGATCAACATTAAAATGTTCTACGATTTGTATTTTGAAACGGAAGTGGACTTTACGAATGCTTGAAATGAGAAATTCATGAATTTGTAGTCTAGGGATAGATGCAGGTCATGAAACCAATTAAATTAGTTGCAAAGCAACAATTTACAAGAGAATTCCTATACGGTAATGCTTAATTCTAATCTTATATCCACTAAGGAATTAGGGGTTACTTTGGAATTAAAGGTTCTGTCACTAAGACATTAAGGCAAGAATAATAAAGAGAATTCGGTAATAATTCAATAAAAGAATTCAGTAACTAGGCTCAAATTAGACACCAAGGTTGGATTCAAAGTGAAACTCATCCCTGACATTTTCCCATTATAAAAGATCAACTTTATTACTGTTGTTAATTTTAAATATTATTTCAATCAAATTGGGAACCTTTTGTTCAATTTTAGTAATTAAATATAATTCAATAGTAAAACGCAATCCTTGAGTTCGACACTCGGTACTACCGTTTTATTATTACTTGCAACGATTCAGTACACTTGCTGAAACGCTATCAATGATACTATTTAATTAAATATTTTGATATATCGTAAAGTGATTATGATACGGTTCTATTATGATTGTTTGTGTGTTCTTCTTACTCATATAATACTATTAACATGATTTCAAAACTCACTTCCTTCGTTGTTTGTGTTTGACTGGCTGGGCTCTGCGTTTGCGAAATCACAGTCATTACAGGTTAATGAGTCTTGAAGTTCAAGTTTGGGAGGAACCCCGCTCTGATAGGTGATACCGAGAATAAGGGTTTTAATTTGTATTTTACTTATTTAATTTGAATCAAACTTTTGTATGAAAACCTTAGAAGCACTAGTAAGTTTTTAGAATTAAATCAAGTAATTATACTTAAATCAAGTTTATTGAGATTAAATTGTTTTATTTGAGTAATAAAATTTAAATTGGTGCATGTGTACTTTGAGAAACGTGATATCCTAAATTAGTTACAAAAGATTTTATTTTCTTGAAAATATAATTCTATTTATCCGCTGCAAATTTTATAGGAATATGATATAAATTATTATATATATTATTTTGGGATTTAGGGTGTCACACAGGCCACCACAAATGCCTAATATCCGTTGGTCATTGTGGTTGCTTTGGTCGCCACAAAGGATCAAGCATATCCTATATATATTACTCCACTCCTCTTTTATTTTTTCTTTTTTAACTTCTCTCTAAAACCTCCTTCTAACTATTCTCTCCACCTTCTCTCTACACAAAATATTCATCAACCTTGATTTAATTTTGGTAAGTATATATTATATTATATATGTAGTTTTTTAATTTTATTTTTGGATTTTATTTAAGTAATTAATATTATTGAATTTTTTTTTTTGATAGTGGTTGTTAATTACTTCGAAGACTTGTAAGCATCATACGTGAGTGAAAGCTTCAAGTCAGACGCTACTCGGCATCAATTTAGTATTTTATATATTTTAAATTTAGATTAGTAAATATATATATATATATATATATATATTATTTTTAAAATATAGATTAGTAATATATGTGTGTGTGTGTGTTATTATAGATTTATGTGTGTATGTGTGTGTGTGGCATTATGAGAATAGAAGACATTCATGCGAGTTGCGACATCCGTCTGATGGTCAGGCATGGAAACAGTTTGATCAAATGCATCCTGATTTTGCGTCAGATCCATGCAATGTAAGACTTGGATTATTGTTACTCCTTATTCTTATTGGTCGGTTATTGTTACTCCTTACAATGTTCCTCCTGATATGTGTATGTCTAAACCTTATATGTTCTTAGCTGCTATGATACCATGTCCTTCTAATCCTACAACTGGTATTGATATTTTTTTACAACCTTTGATTGACGATTTGAAGAGGTTGTGGAATGGTGTCTTGACATATATATGATATTGCTCGAAGAGAAAATTTTATGATGAGTTGCATTGATGTGGACCATTAATGATTTACTCACTTATGGGATGTTGTTAGGATGGGGCACCCATGGTAAATTAGCTTGTCCTATTTGTATGGAATATACAAAAGCATTTACTTTAAAATTTGGCGGGAAGGCATCGTGGTTTGACTCGCATCGAAGGTTTTTACCTGTTGATCATGCATTTAGAATGAACAAAACTTCATTTATGAAGGGCTATGCAGAAAGTCTAGGACCCCCGCTTAAATTGACATCAGAACCAGATTTGTTGTTAATGGCGTGGCTTGTAAACCACAAGGTTACAGACAATGGCACAATTGGACAAAAAGATGAATTTTTTGGGATCTATCGTATTGGAAAGATAATCTTTTGAGACATAATCTCGATGTTATGCATATTGAGAAAAATTTCTTTGACAACATATTTAATACTTTGATGAATGTGAAAGGGAAAATAAAAGATAATGACAAAGTTAGAAAAGACATAGGTATATATTGCAGACGACCAGATTTGTTGTTGGTGGAACAAAACGGCAAGACCCTAAAACCTCATGCAAATTACACTTTATCTACTGATGAAGCCAAATCTGTTTATCGTTGGATCAAAGAGCTGAAGACGCCTGACGATTATTGTTCTAATTTGGCAAGATGTGCTGATGTGGAAAATGGGAGGATGAATGGGATGAAAAGTCATGATTGTCATATATTTTTAGAGTGTTTACTTCCTATTGCCTTTAGTGCTTTACCGACACATGTATTGAACCCACTTATTGAAGTGAGTCAATATTTCAAGAATTTGTGTTCTTTAACACTCATTGATAAAGATCTAATCAAGATGAAAAATGACATTCCGATCATTCTATGTATGTTGGAGAAAGTGTTTCCTCTTGGGTTTTTTGATTCCATGGAGCATCTCACAGTGCATCTTGCAAGTGAAGCTAGGCTTGGTGGACCAGTTTAGTATAGATGGATGTATCCATTTGAAATGGGATATATATATACATATACTTGATTTTCAATATACTTCAACTTATATATACATGGAGCTTATTGTACATCTCTTTGTATATTATAGGTTCATGGGTTATTCAAAACGGTCGATGAAAAACAAAGCTAGAGTTGAGGGCTCAATTTGTTCATCTTACCTACACCGTGAAACAACACACTTTTGTTCTTATTATTTCAACAACGAAATATTGTCACCAGTTAACGGAAAAACGCTACCGATAGTTTTATACGTCATCCACATGCTTTATCAATTTTTTGCTTGTCTGGTCATCTTGCTGGTAGGGATTTTTCAATTTTCTGGCCAAGCGACAAAGTATTTAATGCGGCACATGTTCAGGTTTTGATTAACTGCACTGAAGTTAAACCATACATTGAGTACGTTTCAAATTCCTCTTCTTATTAATTATATTTAATTATATGATTAAATTGATATTCACCATATATATGGTCATCGATCAGGGCATTTTTAACTACGGGACAATCATATGATGAAATACATTCAAATTAACCATTATGGTTTCAACAACAAGTGCATCTCAAAGAACAAACTCCTATCAACATCCACTTAAGGCACTTATCTTTGGGCCCGAGTAGAAGTTTCAAAGAATGGCACACCTATTACGTCAATGGATACAAATTACACACTGAATCTTGGACTGAAGGAAAAGAAACAATTAATAGTGGAGTTTGTATGAAAAGTGTCTCTTATAGTGGTGTAGTAGAAGATTTCTGTGGCATAATTGAGCATATTTACGAAATTGACTACACATTCCTAGATTATGCTAAAAAAGTGGTGTTATTTTACTGTAAGTGGTTTGATCCATCTAGCAAAGGAACTAAAATAAATTTGATATCCAATACTGTAGACATTCGTATGAGCAAAAAATATCCACGGTTTGATCCATTTGCCCTGGCCCATAATGTAAGACAAGTGTATTATGTTCCTTATCTATCATCTGTCAGAAGCAAACAAGGTTGGTGTGCTGTAATCAAAACAAGACCAACGAGTGGAATAGAAGAAGTTGAAGCAGGTCAAAATGAAGAAGTTGCATTTCAAATGGATGAAATGTCAAATTTGGATCATGTGATTGGAGATGAGACTATTAGTCAACTTTGTCATGAGTCACACATTGGAGAAGAAGTTGATGAACAAGAAACAAATGAATTAGAAAATGATAAAGGCAATGACTTAATTCACTCATCAAATAACGACGACGACGATGATGATGACCAAGACAATTAATTAATTACGCATTATATATATATATATATAATGTTATATATTGTAATGTGAAATGCACGACACCTTGTATATATATATATTTATATTTATTTTTTATATATATTTCTTTATTTATGTGAGTGTTATAATTTATTTATGTATTTTTCATTATTAATTAATCTTATGTTAATTGTACATACACACATTATATTATATATATGTATGGATATGGATATGGATATATATATATACATGGCTTCAGTGTCGGGAGTAGGAGGATCAGGAGGTTCGGATGGATCAAGAGGAGCAAGAACGGTGGCAATACGAGGAATATCCAAAACATCACGTGGTAAGAAAAAGGTTGCTAAACCACGTGTTGTTAATGACCCATCTCTCATGCCAATGTCGACCATTGGTACTAGTGGTGGAGCTATTTCTCTATATCTGGAGGTCCTAGTTGAGCCTTATATCCTAGATGAAATAATGGAACCCGGATGTGTTGATTGCTACAACCGCATTGTCATCATTCCAGAAGAAGATGAGTATGTAAACTATGATTGATTAAATTAATTATGATTGTTAAATATTTCATTATTGCATGTTACATGATTTTATTAATTAATTTTTATATTTAATTTGCATGTAAACTTTGAAGATATCTTCCTTTTAATTCGTCTGCAAAGGCAATTGCTGAAGTCATACAAGAGAAATACAAAAAACCATGGTTGTCTTGGGTGAGATAAAAGAGGATAAAACACCTCAATTTAGCGAAGTTGATCAATTTTTACATTGTTTCAAAGTAAGTGATTACATTCATTTATTTAAGTAATAATTATATATATATTTGATTGCTTAATTGAATTATATTTTTAATATTTTTTAAATTTAAACAAACAACAGACTAACTGTACTTGGAAAAGAGAGCATGATGTCGTAGTTTTGGCTTCATTTGACCATCGCTTTTCAAAGCGTCTCTCATCTATGTTGGCTTACGCACATAATAAGGGCGAGGAAAAACGACCTAATTGGATTGGTGAAAATGTTTGGACTGCTTTATGGAGGAAGTGGAACACAGATGCTTACAAATAGAAGAGAGAAAAAGCAAAGACTAATAGAGCATCTGAAAGGGGTACAGTACTCATAAGAGAGTGGTACCATGTCTGCAGGAGAAATGAAATATTATATGGTAATTAATTATTATTTATAATATATATCTATTAATTTATATTCAATTAATCATCATATTTCACCAACATATAAACTTGACATTAATTTAATATTTTAGGAAATGCAACTTGGAAGGGAGGTCACTCAGGCTGAGATACATCACTATCTTCATGTTAATCCTGAAACAAATGAGTATACTGATGAATTATCAAAAATGATTCAGGTAATTATTATATATTAACTATTATATATTACTTACACCTTTAAATTATTATATATTAATTATTAACTATTTTAATTTTTAATTTTTAATTTTTTTATTTTTAATATAGGAACAACTTCAACTAGTCATGAAAGAATGGGATGATCATCAAGCTACTCTTCCTCCTGCTCAGCGAGCTGGTGATGACTCTTCATCATATGCATAATTTTTATTGATTTTAGTCTTATTTATCTTTAATCATTAGTTAATTTAATGATTTATTTAATATATTTTGTTGATTTTAGTTATTTGATTTAATGAAATGTTTTTGTTCTTATTTGCTTAATTAAGTAGAGATTTTTCGTAGTTTTGCGTTGTTACTTTGTTTTAGTGCAGTGCTGAATTTTGGTGAAAAATCAACATGATACATGTGGAGTATTTCAGCCATATCTGGAGTTCTAGATGTCCAATTAGTGTCATTCCAAGTGCTAATGAAAGCTAAGATCCATATCTACAACTTTCATGAAGACACCAGGACCAAATTCAGACGCGAAACATGAGAAAAATGCAAAATACGTCAGACAGCAGATGCTGCGCGCCTGGAGCGCGCCTGGAGCGCATTTTACAGATTTGTTACTGTCTTGCACGCGCCTGGAGCGCGCCCTGCGCGCCTGGAGCGCGTGACGCGCAGCAGCAGTAATAAAAACGCAATTTTGTGCTGTTTTTAGGATCTTTTTGACTCTTGGGAACTTGGGAGACTTGTGCCCTAGCATAGAAACTCAAAGACGGCCGTTTCTAACGCCATTGAAGCAGTTTTATCAACAATCATCCATGAATCATTCTTGTAATTCTTCTTTAATCCTTATCTTTTGTATCTCTGTCATGAGTAACTAAACCCTATTTGTTAGGGATGAGTGTAACCAGATGAAACCCTTATTTTTCTGATTTGATTTTTAGTTATATGAATGAGTTTATTGAATTATTTTTCTCATCTCTGTGCTTAATGCTTTTTATTGCTTGATCAACATTAAAATGTTCTACGATTTGTATTTTGAAACGGAAGTGGACTTTACGAATGCTTGAGATGAGAAATTCATGAATTTGTAGTCTAGGGATAGATGCAGGTCATGAAACCAATTAAATTAGTTGCAAAGCAATAATTTACAAGAGAATTTCTATACGGTAATGCTTAATTCTAATCTTAAATCTACTAAGGAATTAGGGGTTACTTTGGAATTAAAGGTTCTGTCACTAAGACATTAGGGCATGAATAATAAAGAGAATTCGGTAATAATTCAATAAAGGAATTCAGTAACTAGGATCAAATTAGACACCAAGGTTGGATTCGAAGTGAAACTCATCCCTGACATTTTTCTCATTATAAAAGATCAATTTTATTATTGTTGTTAATTTTAAATATTATTTCAATCAAATTGGGAACCTTTTGTTCAATTTTAGTAATTAAATATAATTCAATAGTAAAACGCAATCCTTGAGTTCGACACTCGGTACTACCGTTTTATTATTACTTGCAACGATTCAGTACACTTGCTGAAACGCTATCAGCTGGTCCAGTGCAGCGGAAACAATATGAGACCGCAAGTTTTATGAACATCAGTGGTGACAAGTACAAAGGGTGTGTGCTGGGTGCCGGTAGTTTATCATCAACCTTTGTGAAAGGTCCAACTGGCTATATTCAGACTGAGACGTCTTCTTCTTATGCTAGTACGGATCGATCTCATCGTCCGTCGATAGATAATCTTGACCAGTTAAATGAGCAATGGGCAAGTGAGCAAGAAGAAAGGATACAACAGCTGATACAAGCTGCAATTGATAAATTGAATGAGGAATGGAAACAAAAGTTTCAAGAGCAGCAACAATAGTTTCAGCAACAACAGCAATTTCAACAACAACAATTTTCATTTCCTCTTGTGTTTCATCATCAGTTCCTGCCTCGGCCTCAATACTTGCATCAACAACCACTTTTCCAACAGCAACAAAATTACTCCTAATACTCCCAGCAGCAGCAACCGCCTCCAAATTTTCAACAGCAGCACCAGGATCCTTCGAACTCTACCTTCCAGCAACAACAGCAGCCAATGTTTCAGCAACAATATTTTCATAATTATTAGTATGCTCCGTCATCTTCACATCAACTTCCTCAACCTCAACCAGATCATCAAACTGCATACCGACCAACTATTCCAACTACTGGGTTGATCAGACCAGATTTAAATGAACCTCAACCAGCTAGGGCTCCTCCTTCGACTAGTGGTGGTGCCATTGAAGATGAAATTCAATTTCATACCATGATGTCTCCTCCAACATAAATTAATAATACTTTTGAGGGACTTCTTTCATCGGGTAACATCGCAGGAAATAACGATGGTGGGAGTGGAGCAGATCAGAGGAATTATTATGAGGATTGATATCATTTGAATAATTTTATAATTTATTTTTGGGTTGTATGAACACATATTAATTATGTTGTCCTAGTTAATTATTGTGTATTTAATTTTGGTTTTGTAAGACATTATTTGTTAATTTTGAAATGCATGTTTTATTTGATTTTGTGGTAATTACTTTAATTATTATTATTATTATTTATTATATTTTTATATATAATATTTATTTTAATTTTAATATTTAATATTTAATATTTCATTTTAATTTTATTTTAATTTTAATTTTAATTTTAATTTATTTGTAATTTAAATTAATCTTTAATTATAATTATAATTTAAATATTTTATTTTAAATTTATTTTAAATTTTTAATTATATTAAGATTAGTTTATTATATATTAAATTTAGTTTATAATGATATTATATTTTAAATTTAATTTTAATTTTAATTTAATTATAATTTAAATTTAAATTTTAAATTTATATTTATATTAATTTATTATATATAATATTATAATACAATATTAATTTTGAATTTAAAAATCAATTTTTTAAATACGTAATATTTTATGACGGCCTAAGCCCTCACAAAATATATATTTTTTAATCAGCATCGTACTTTGTGGCGGCCTAAACCCTCACAAAGGAAGGAGTTTGTGGCGGCCTAGGCCTTCACAAAGGCTGAATTTAAAAAAATCACTTTGTCCTTTGTGGCGGCCTGTGCCCTCAAAAAGGCAGGTTTTTGTAGCAGCGAAGACCCTCATAAAGGCAGTATTTTGTGGCTGCAAAGGCCCTCACAAATGGCAACGTGTTTTTCAAACTTTGTGGCTGCAAAGCCCTCACAAAAGTTTGTGACCAGCTTATTTGTGACTGCATTTGGCCGCCACAAATTGCACCTTTGTGGCTACTATTTGCCCTTTGTGAGGGCTCTTGGCCCTCACAAAATCTTTCTTTTCTTGTAGTGTCATAACCAACACTGATGAGGCACGATTCACATACATAAAAGATTTATCATATTTCATATGATGAGATGCTCCAAAATCAAGAATCCATATGGAAAGAGATATACTTGACATACTAGAGGAGTTCAAACCTTTAATAGAGGAGGTGAACATGGCATGTGATTGAGTGGCAAGAAGTTTCTGGAGTTGTTCTGTAAAATCAAATATTTGGGAAGCAGTCTCAAATGAGTATACAGAACCAGAACTAGAGCCAATGGTAAGAGGAGCAAGCAACAACATTGAATGATGGCCTACTAAAATTCTTTTTATGGGCTCTACCCAATTTTGGACAATGTAGTTTCCAACGATCTTTTTCTTTGCAAAAAGTATATTCATCATTACCAGATCCAACTCTCCCTTGAGATTTTGCTTTTTGAACAAAAGCAACAAAAATAGATGGAGGACGTTGCTCCTCTCTCTGATCAGCGTACGCTTTGACAACTTTCAACTCAATTGATTCAATAGGAGCCAATTGATCCCACAAATTAATCATTGTCAAAAATAATTCTTGAATAGTAATATTGTTATGCTTAAGAGCCCTAATATCACTTTTCAGTTGATACCGTTTTGCAAAGTTAGATTAAACATACAAAAAATTTAAGTGATCATAAATCTCTTTAGCAATATCATATTTTGCTATTTGTACGTCTATAAAAAACTCAACATAATTATTAGTCAAAGTAATAATTTTTGAATCACTAACATTCCATGTTTTCAAATCTTTTGCATATTCAGTTTCATCCTTTTTATATGTAGGCTTCACATAAGTTCCATCAACATAACCCGACATATATTTTTCAATCAAAAAAATTTTCATCACATAATTCCAATATGAGTAATTTTTTCCCATTGAGGTGGACAGTAATAGATTGAAGAGAGTCATCCTTAGCACTGACCATAACAAGTAATCATAGGAAAATTAAAAAAACAAACACAATCCCGAAAATAATAGAAATTAGGGGTAACCTGTTAATAGCAAAGTCAATATGAAACCAAACAAAATCGTACTAGAAACTGAAGAGCATAACCACGCTAGAAATAGAAGAGCAAAATTGCACCAAAAACAGAGAGGTATTGTCTCCAAAAGGTCATTCTCAATTGCTATCAATACTAATCCATTTAGTCTTTCTTGTAACATGATATACCATAAATAAGACTTTAACAAATTCAATTTTGAAGAACTTCTTTCAATAGAAGCAACGATCACATAAATAGTTAACAAAATTCTATACGCAATAAATGTATTAGGAAAACATAGCTAAGCCTTTCAAAAATCTTAATATATCAACACATCCAATTTTTTTTCTAGGAAAATTTCTCTTAGTAACTTTAACTCCACAAATAATTCATTCTCATCAATATTAGAATGCTCATTATGTTTCAATTCCTAATCAAAATTTCAAAATGACTACAACAAGACTTCAAAGTTGCATTGTCCAATTACTATAACTTGTGAGAAGTAAACAACAAATCAAAATTACTTTCATACTCTTCATATTTCTCAAATCTCTTATTAAGAGAAACGACAACTTGATCAAGGTAACTAAAATAATTAACCTTAAAGGATTCATTTTCATATAGCTCAATTGATGGGGTATTTTGTAAGATCCTAAATTTTTAAATTCTAATTTATGCAATTTTATTATATTTTTTTGTGTGGGTTGAATTGCTTAGGTTTTTAGCCTAGTTTTTATTTTGTAAATTAAGTACCAAAAATATATTTTGTTAGAGTTAGTAATATGTTTGATATATATATATATATATATATATATATATATATATATATATATATATTGGAGACCCAATTAAAATTGTTTATTAGAGTATAATTTAACTAAGTTACGAAAAATTTAATATCGAACAAAAATTTTAAAATGTCACATGTTGCTGAAAAAATTTATCTGTCAATTGAGTCGCGACGAGAGTAGATGTTTTTATTAAATTAGATTGAAAAGTAAGTGATGTGAAGTGTGTAAGAGTGTTTAGATGTTATAAATATGATTTTATAGTATACCTAAGTATTTAATTATATATTTATATATATATATAGGAATAGGTCAGGCCTGAGCCTGACCTACAATTTATTTTTTAGGCCTAAGCCTGACCTACGATCTATCATAGGTTTTTTTTTCCGGCCTGACCTGGCCTTTTTAAAAGCCTGGAAGCCTTTTTAAAAGCCTTATTTACATCAAAATATTTAAATATTCTACTAATACCACAAAATAATTTTCTAACAAAATAATTTAAAAAAAAATCTAAAATAAACATTCTTTAAACCCTAAAAAATAATTTTTGATTTCAAAGAATAGATTTTTTTCTAAAACAAACGTACCAATTATTAACTTTTAAATAAATATGGAATGACTATTAAGTGATTGACTAATTGAACGGTTACCGAATATGAAACCACTACCAAATATAGAATCGCTGCCAAATATAGAACGACTACTGAATATGGAATCATTACTGGGTGATTGTCTAATTGATAGAATTTAAAATAGAATATAATGTTATTAATATAATAATAAAAAATAATATTAATAAAAAATAAAATATATATAGGCCGGCGTGTCAGGCCTAATAGGCTTTTTTATAAGCCTAAGTCTGACCTATTTAAATAAATATGCTTCAAAAACAAACTGAGTCTAACTTTTTTTATTAAATAGGTCAGGCCAGGCTATAGGCCCCTGACGGACGGTCTAGCCTATTCTCATCCCTAATATATATATCTATATATATATGCACATGAGCCAGCAGAGAAATCAGTTTTCCTTCAATTCCTCGTCCCCTCGCTTCTTCTTTCTCTGTTTCAAAAAAGATGAAAATGTTGGTGGTTTATAACAAACACAAAATATCTATTTTCTACTAGATCAAAGTATCCATTCAAGAAGTGTTAAAAAGGAAAATTACTCTTCTCTACAAGGTGGTGCTTGTGAGCTAATTTATTTGAGGTGAGACACTTACTTCCTCCTCATTTTTTCCTAAATTCACAAACATTATATGGTGGGGGGATGAGTGAAATTTTTGAGTTCTTCACAAATCGTTTGTTGTTGTAGTGTTGTTGTTATTGTTGATGATTTTGTTGGTAATGGTTTATAAAAATGAAAGAAATTGATTTTTGATGTGTTTGAGTTACGTAATGAGTTATTCTCAAATAAATTAGTTTGAACTGAAATTAAAATTTTACAAAAGAAAATTTCGAGTTGTTAAAGTTGTAAAAAATTTCAAATTTTAACTAAGTTAAAGAGTCTAACCAAAGAGTTAAAGTGTAAAATTAATATGTTTAGAGTTAAAATTGTTATTCTTTTAATTATTCTTGAATTGAGTTTAAGGAAGAAGTTTAAAGTATTTTATTAACAAAAATTTTTGGTGCTATAATGATTGAGTGATATAACTTGAAAAATGAAAGTGATTTAAATTTGGAAGTTTTGTTATGGTTGAATAAATTTTAGTGGTAAACAAATTGTTATGAATTATAATATTTATGTAGTTTGCTCATTGAGTCTCGAAAAGGAATCGAGACCGTTGACATCGAATTAGCGATGGGGAGAATTTTGAAATATTAACGTTGTTGTTGGTGAATAAAGAAAAATAATGGTCTTAGTGTATGTCATTTCTAATATATTATTATATCCCTAGCAATTCATAGGATGTTGTTTTTGGTAACTAATTCGGTCATTGTGTATTTTTTAATTAATCTCATAAAATCAAGTTTACTCTAATGTGAAGTTATGTTTAAATGTTTTATGGTACAAGTGAATTTGTTATATAGTCAGTGACAAATTTTCAAATTAAAGTGAAAGTTAATTTTTATGACATTGAATGGAACTAAGTATTGAAAGTCGTAAAACCAATTTTCCTTTATATTGAACTATATTAGGAATGCAAAATCAATTATGATAACCTAATACATTCAATGGTAGTAGCTGAGCCAAAATTAATATTTTGGAAACAAATTTGTGAGTTTGTTGTTCTTAAAATTGATTTTGGAACGATGCAATTTTAAAATTTTGTGATTTAATTATTGATTTTAAAATCTTGGTCGTTTAAAAAAAATGAGTTATGGAAAATTTGAGAAAAATTTGTGGTTGTGTGAAAATTTTGAAAAAAATAATTTAAAACGTTTCGAATAATTGTTAGTGAATTCACTGAAAATTTAAAGGATGTTCATTTCTAAAAATAGGTTTTATATGTTGAAAGTGTGTTGTGGATAGTAATACTATTAGTCCTTACTCATTGTAACTCTATTAATGATATATACTCTAAGAGGGTTAGAGTATGAGAGGGTTTGTAAGGTAGTTATAGTTTCATGGATTAATTCGACTAAGTCAAATACTATTTGATTGAAGGTGTCGCCACAAGCGAGATTTTTCGCTATGTTTGATAGTGGTAGTGAGAACTATTGAAAAAACTATAACTAAAGTAAGGGCTCCTTCTAAATTTTTAGTTTGCACATAGGAACCTTATTTGTGTGATTATGTGATGATTGAAATTGATGTGATGATGCATTCTTGAATGATAATACATGTTGGTATATTTATGAATTTTATTGAGGATAATATGTGTTGAGTATGCTCTGTGAAAAGTATGAAAAATCATTAATGTGTAATGAGTATTAAAAAGGGAGTCTTTTAATAACTACATTTACATAATGATTGTTGTGAAAGAGTTAGAGTATGCTCATGCATTTCATAATTAGTGGTAACCGTCATGGACCACAGTGTTAGTGGTGACCATGATGGGCCATAGGATAGTTCCATGAATTGATTGGTCCATCTTATCCTTACGAGGATTTATTTGTTGTGTAGGTCTGTGATAGACTACACTCTAGTAAATCATGTTGATCTGTGATAGGTGGAACCTTAGTAATTGATATTGGTCTGTGAGAGGCGATACATTTATGATATACGCCCCTTGATGAGGGTTTGGAAATTCCAAAATCATGTGCATTTTCGTATAGGCGTTGTATTAGGGTGATTGACACGCGATTCATGTTTGTTATAATATGATATTTGTATATACATACTCTATTATTGTTTGTTATCATGCCGTAATTGTTAAGTTTTATTGTTTGTCTTTATAACATAATTGTTAAATATTATTTGTTAATTTCAGTTGGCGACTTTTTATATTATTGTGAAAATTGGGTTTTGCCCTCAGATGATACCCGAGTTCGTTCCACCAACTGTTACCTTGACGATGAAAACCTCGTTAGACTTTCCTTATCGACATTCACTGACTGTTTCAGTATATGACCCGATCTCAAGCAGGGCTACTTATACGGGGAGGGTAATGAGGACAAGTAGGATAATTGGGGCAGTATATCTTGTGGAGCTCACTCACGAGAGGATCGACTATTCGTTACCGTCAGGATTAGTGCTCGGGATGAATGGAGCATGGGAAGATGTAGATGATACCTTATATAGAGTTGAGATGGAGGCCATAGTAAGAGATGAGGATACAATGGTTATGTCGGGGACTGCTGAAAAGGATAAGGGGTCGAAGGTAGTGGGAAGAGATATTGCAGGACCATCTAGGCGGGTCGAGCCAAAGCTTCCACTTCTAGTGAATGATGCCCTACCGATTGTTACTGAAGTAGTGGACTACTTTGAGATTCCAGCGCCGCCGAAGCCACCTATCTCGTGGGTGAATCTGACTTCAGAGAAGACTGATCCTTCTATGGATGATGATGATGAGGAAGTTACTTCGAGGAAAGATACTACTTAGAAGGAACTTACGGAGTGTGTGGAGGTCACTCTTGTTATTGTTGTTGCTAGTGGATGATCAAATTAGTTTTTGTTGTATAGGGATTTAGTGTCTTTCTTTTGGGGGTTGTACTTATTTTGTTTTGGGATGATTATATCTATAACATATATTAACAATTGACCTTTATTTTGGGGGTCCATGTTCCATTTTTTTGACGTGACCATGGGGGGTATAGCATTCTTGGAGCAGAAAAGTTGGGTAGGTGTCTGCCGAGAATACCCTAGGGGTATTAGCGATGTTTGATAGGTCTCATAGTCCAGTGTATTTTCTATTTGTATAATGTAGACTATTGGCCCAAAATTGTATTTTAGCTTATTTTTATATATGATGTAATTATGTATAACTCTTTTCGTTTGTGTTACGATATAATATCTTATAAATTTATTTTAAAAAAATAATGCACTCGCGCTGTTAAAAATTGGGGCGTTACATTGTGGTATCAGAGCTTTGGTTAGATTGTAGGTCGACCTGTAGGTTGGGAGTCACTATCTGATCATGGTTGCGGTAAGTTGTTTGAGTTGTCAGGTCTTGTGTAATTGTTATGTGTTAATGAAGTCAAAATTTATATTTTGGAATTCACCTAAGTTGTGTTAAGATTTCTTCTTGATGTTGGTTTTGTAGGAAACAATGTCTCCAAGAAGGAACAATGTTGCAAGAGTCAACATCACCAGGGATGATCAAATGGTTGATGCAATGAATAACATGGATGTTTCTGTTGCTGCACAGACAAATGCAAATACTCTATGGGATTGGGAGAAAAGGGAAAAAGAGATATGTGTTGCTGAGTCAAGAGCATTAGAAGATTTTCGTCATCACATTCCTCTAAAGTTCAGGGGTGATGAAAAGATCGCCGAAATAATTAATTGTCAGGGAGGGGTGAATGTCATTTATGCTACGTATTTGCTACTAGGGGGTGATGAATATTGGTGGAGAAGTACAAGGCTTCTGATGGGATCAGCGCATGAGGAGGTGAACTGGGAGTCGCTCAAAAGGAAGTTTTTAGACAAATACTTCCCGATGAGTATTATGACTAAGTTGGATGATGATTTTCTTAAATTCTACTGGGGAAATATGACAGTGGGTGAATATGTTGTTAAGTTTGAGTCATCGTCAAGGCATTTTAGGTTTTTTTTGAAGAGGTTGATGAACAATTTATGTGTCACCGTTTCCAAAATAGACTGAAGTATGAGATTCAAGACTCTGTCCTGCCATTGGGAATTCAATGTTTCCAAGTCTTAGTGGAGAAATATAGAGAAGTTCAGGACATGAAAAGCAAGAGGGCTAATCGAGGAGGGAACTTTTGTTCTAGGGGGCCAAGTCGAGTGAACCATCAGAACAACAAAGAAACACAAGTTGGTAAGCTCTATACACGACCACATAACAACAATAGGGGACAAAATCGCCCAGTGAACCAGAACTTTGGAAGACAATTGGGACAAGTTATTCGATGTGGAGAAGAAAGACATTATGCTAATCCTTGTACCTCAAAAAGCCTTTCATGCTACCTTTGCCATAAGCCAAGGCACTTTGCAAGGGATTGGAAGGCTCTGAAGGTGGAACCAGCAATGAATGCAACAAGGGCTACTCATCCTACTGCTAAGGGACACGTTTATTGCCTGGGTGCTGAAGCTGGAAATCAATCTAGCAATTTGATCCAACGAGACTGAGAGATTGCAGGTAAAACTCTAACTACACTTTTTGATTCTGGGGCAACCCATTTCTTTGTTGCTATGGATTATGTGAATCGATTGAAGTTATATGTGTCTTATATGCCTTTTGATTTAGTTGTTTTCACACCTGCTAAGACTTTGACCGTAAATACTGCATGTTTACATTGTCAAGTAACTATACAGAATATGGATTTCTTGATTAATATAATCATGCGAGGTCATTCTCGGTATGAATGGGTTGTCATATCATTATGTAATCTTGGATTGTGCACGCAAATTGGTTCTTTTCCTTATGTCATGAGTCGTTCGATATCTAGCTGCTAACAAACTCGGAGTATCACTGAGAGTAGGAACTCAAGAGTTTTTTTCATTAGCTAACGTGGAGGGAAAGATAAATGAGAGCGTAGAAGTTGCAGTGGTTGTAAAGGAGTATCTAGACGTATTTCCAAAAAAAATTCCAAGATTACCACCAGCAAGAAAGGTAGAGTTCTTCATTGATCTACACCCAAGAACCAGACCTATTTCGTTTGCGTCGTATCAGATGTCGCCATTGGAATTGAATGAGCTCAAGAGCCAAATTGAATATTTGTTGCATAAAGGATTTATTAGACCAAGTGTGTCACCATGGGGAGCTCTAGTATTGTTAGTTAAGATGAAGGACGAAAGCTCTAGTATTGCACTTATGTTTGGATTATAGGCAACTATTAAAAGTCGTTATCCTTTACCACGTATCGATGATTTGATGGACAAGTTGAGAGCAGGTGTGGTGTTTTCGAAGATTGATTTAAATTCAAGTTACCATCAGATTTGAGTAAGAGAAGGAAATATTCAAAAAACTGCTTTCAGAACCCGTTACGGACATTATGAATATCTTGTTATGCCATTTGGAGTTACCAATGCACCAACAACTTTTATGGATTACATGAATAGAAGCTTTAGCCCATTTCTAGATAAGTTTGTTGTGGTGTTCATCAATGATATATTAATTTATTCAAGGACTGAGGAAGAACATGGAGAGCATTTACGTCAAGTTCTTGAAGTTCTACGCGATAAGCAATTATATGCCAATTTGTTGAAGTGCGAGTTTTGGCTAAAAGAACTGAACTTTTAGGGACATGTGATAACTAAGGAAGGCATCATTGTGGGTCTGACAAAGATTGAGACCGTCCTCGCTTGGAAACAACTTCAAACTATCACTAACATACGAAGTTTTGTCAGACTAATAGGGTACTGCCGGAGGTTTATTGTAGGTTTTTTTAAGCTTGTAGCTCCATTGACACAACTCACTAGAAAGAATCAATCGTTCACATGGACAAAAAAGTGTGAGGAAAATTTTCATTTACATATGGAAAAGCTGGCGAGCTCACTAATATTGGTCTTACCACAACCAGAAGAACCATATGAAGTTTACTGTGATGCATCTTACCAAGGTTTGGGATGTGCTCAGATGCAATACAAGAAGGTTGTGGCCTATGCCTCAAGACAATTGAAGACTCATGAAAGAAACTATCCTACTCCTGATTTAGAGCTTGTTGCTGTAGTTTTTGCATTAAAGATTTGAATGCATTATTTATATTGATGCACGTTCACAATGTTTAGTGACCATAAACATTTGAAGTATTTGTTTGATCATAAGGAATTTAACATGCGTAAGAGAAGATGGACAAAGACTCTCAAGAATTTTGATTTCACATTGCAGTACCACCTTGGGAAGGCCAATGTGGTGGTAGATGTGTTGAGTAGAAGAAGTGTGTTAGTGTCTTCACCAATAATAGCTAGACAACAAGAGTTGTGGGAAACATTTAGAAACCTACACTTGGACGTAGAGTTTGCACCGAGGATTTTGAAATTCAGAATGATTAAGATTTTGAGTGGTCTACTTAAAGACATTGCGAATTTTCAAAATGACGTATTAATCCAAGAGAAGAGGAACCTAATAGTGCAAGGGAAGACAAATTAGTTTAAGATTTGACGAGATAATATTTTGCGATGTAACGGGAGGATGTGTGTACCAGCAATTGGAATGTAACAACCTGTAGATATACCTGAGTGGAAGTGGGACAATATTTCCATGGACTTTATAATTGAATTGCCAAAAACATTGAGAAAGAATGATTTTATTTGGGTGACAATGGATTGATTAACTAAATCCACACACTTTTTACCAATAAAGACCATCTATAAGTTAGATAAGCTAACATAGATCTACATTGCTGATATTGTGAGATTACACAGAGTACCGTCGAGTATCGTATCAGACCGTGAAATTGAGTCAAACGTCACAACAATTAAACACAAAAATATACCAAGATACAAAAATTAGAATTTAAAACTAAGGGTCTTACATTACTACCCCCTAAAATTAGTTTCGTCCTTGAAATTACGCATCGATAACTCAAGATGTTGTTCCCTCATCTTGCTCTCCAATTCCCAAGTAACATCTCCAGTAGTTGGATTCCAAATCACCTTAACCAACGAAACATCCTTGTTCCTTAATCGCTTAATCTTCTTGTCATCAATTCTTACAGGTAATACTTCAAATGACAAGTTATCCTTTAATTGAATTGTGACTAGTTCGATCACATGAGATGGATCTGCAAGGAATTTTCTCAATTGCGACACATGAAAAACGTCATGAATATTGGACAATATCGGAGGCAATGCAATCTAATAAGCAACAAGTCTAATTCGTGCAGAAATCTGATATGGTCAAATGAATTTCGGAGTCAATTTCTTCGATTTCATGGCTCTACCAACTTTAGTCGTAGGCGTGACTCTTAGAAACACATGGTCACCCTGTTCGAATTCTAGAAGTCTGCGACACTTGTCCGCATAACTCTTTTGACGATCTCGTGAAATCTTCATTTTCTCTTTTATCTTCTTGACTTTGTTTGTAGTTTGTTGTACCATATTCGGTCCTATAATCATACTTTTACTGTTCTTATACCGACACAAAGGCGTTTGACACTTGCACCTATATAAAGCCTCATATGGTGCCATTCCAATACTTGTGTGGAAACTATTGTTGTAGGTAAACTCAATCATTGGAAGTACATCATCCCAACTTCCTCTATTATTTAATACACATGCTCTCAATAGATCATCCAAGGACTAATTTGTACTCTAAGTTTGTTCGTCCGTTTATAGATGATAAGTTGAACTCAATATTAGTTTTGTTCCCAACGCTGCATGCAATGCTCCCCAAAAGTGTGATGTGAACTTTGGGTCACAATCTGATACGATACTCGACGGTACTTCGTGTAATCTCACAATCTCAGCAATGTAGATCTTAGTTAGCTTATCCACCTTATAGATGGTCTTTACCGGTAAAAAGTGTGTGGATTTAGTTAATCGATCCACTATCACCTAAATAGAATCATTCTTTCTCCTTGTTTTCAACAATCCAATTATAAAATCATGGAAATATTGTCCCACTTCCATTCAGGTATATCTAGAGGTTGCAACATTCCAGCAGGCTGCTAGTGTTCCACTTTCGCTTTCTGAAATGTTAAACAAGTTGAAACATACTCCGTTACATGTCTCTTCATTAAATAGTTGGGGATACAAAGGTTGGGCCAAGGAGTGGCGAGAAGGATAAGGGGCCGAGCTAGAGATTCCACTTCAGGTGAATCCCTTACCAACTATCACTGAAGTAGCTGACTGTTTTGAGATTTAAGCGCCATCAAAGCCACCTATCTCGTGGGTGGATCTAACTTCTAAGGAGACTGATACTTCTATGGGTGATGAGGAGGAGGAAGTTACTTCGAGAATAGATACTGCGTCATAAGGAACTTGCAAATTGTGTGTGGAGGTTACCCTTGTTATTGTAGTTATTATTGGAGGATATTGGGACTTAGTATCTTTCTTTTTGTGGTTGTACTTATTTTGTTTTGGTTGTACTCAATACTTCAAGTCAACATACATGAGAATTAATTTTATAATACAAGATATGATTCAAAAAGGATCATAGTTTAAACCTCTCATCTTTGTGATATTGAATTCTACTTCAAATAGGTTTCTTACTAAGGATGTTTTGTTTGGTAGGGGTGTATTGCCATAGCCTCAAAATCTATGGTGTGTGTTTTGTTTTCTTTTTTTAGAATGAGTTAATTTTTCATCTACTTTTTAAGTATTCCTTTTCCTGTGTTATTTGGTGGAAACTTTACTATTGGTTTGATATTGTTGGAGCTCCTCATGTTGATAGCATTTTAAGAGCATGGTGTAGATGGTTTATGGAAGCATAAGAAAAAGGGTTAAGAATTTACTTTGGTGGAGAACGGTATAGTGCTTATGGTTGTTTAGAAATTAAATATTATTTAATAATAGCATAGCTAATTGTATAGGGATTTTTACTCATATACGATTTATTAGTAGGGAGTGTAGAATGTTGTATACCTTATACTTAGGCTGGTGCACTAATTTGTTAATGTGGTTAAACTCAGTTTGATTTTGTTTGTTTATTTAACGTTTATTCTTTGTTATGGGTTGGAGTATCCCTTATACTTCCCATTAACTCAATTTTACTAGTAAAAAAGTAAAATAAAACTAACAAAATTATCCTTGATTCAAAATTATTAAAAAATATATGAAAAACTTAATTGGTTGATAGCAGGTTTAAGGGGCTATTTTACATTCATTAATTTAAATTTACACGATTGTAAAAAAAAACTAGTTTCAAATGATTATTTTTATCCTAATGAAAAGTGTGTTGGTTGATAACATATACATTTTAAAGTGTATAGGATGCTAACATACACCTACGTTTTAGGTGAGTGTATATTTCCAACTCTATATACATATATAGAGAGAATATATCAACTTAGATCAATGTAATGCTATTTCAAAGTTTTAATACTCAATAATATT